>MASP02000090.1:0-15024 GCA_001693025.2 Colletotrichum lindemuthianum | reverse complement strand
TAGATCTGCGAATGCGATTCTACGCTTTTAAAATATTCTTTTAATATTTTCCATCTGTTTTTTTTGCTTCTCTCAGGTTTCATGGCTGGGGGTGGTTAGTTGGTTTTAGTCCAGATGGGCCCTCTCAGCCATGGCCCATTTCAATAGCTACTCTAATTTTATCTATAGCTATCCCTAAGACTCTAAATATATAGCTTACATCTTATATTACCTCTATCTTAAAACATAATAATATCCTCCCTCCTTAAGTAGTTAGTAATCTACTACCTTAACCTTAAATACCTTAGACTAAACTAATATCTCTAAATCTTATAATCTATAAATATATAGTAAGTTTACTATCTCTAAAGTTTAACTAAAAAGTTTATTTTATAATATATTTTATAGCCAAAAAGTAGTTAAATTTAATATTCTTACTTATTCTCTATATAAAGAATATAATTATAATATCTTGCTTACTATTTAAAAAGTTAATTAAACAGAAAGTTAAAAATATTATTAATAATAATATTATAAAGATTATTTAACATAACTTTATTCTCTATAAAAACTATAAATATTTT
The DNA here is from genome assembly GCA_001693025.2 of Colletotrichum lindemuthianum. Classification (NCBI taxonomy): domain Eukaryota; kingdom Fungi; phylum Ascomycota; class Sordariomycetes; order Glomerellales; family Glomerellaceae; genus Colletotrichum; species Colletotrichum lindemuthianum. The sequence goes on along the minus strand of MASP02000090.1, from coordinate 14,461 downwards.
AAATTTTATATTATTAATAGAATTAAGTATAATAATACTAATAAGATATATAAGAAGTTAAAACTTATAATCTAAAGTTTTAGAGACTATAGTAAATTTAAAACTTTAATATAATTACTAATAATCTAGCAAAGTAGCTAATAATTAATTTTAGCTAGAATTCTAACTTTCCTTAAGTATAAAAATATAATAATATAACTTTATAATATTACTTAAATTTACATCTAAGTTAAAGTAAAGCTTATAAGGTATATTATAGCTAAACTACCTTAATACCTTTAAAGATAATATCCTCTAAACTTTATAATAATGATTATTAAGCTATTTTACAGCTTTACTAAAACTAAAACCTACTAGTAGGTAACTTACTTTATATATTATAAGAAATAGTTATAAATAGAAACTTTAATATATAATTTATACCTCCTTATCTTATATACTTAAAATAGTACCTTCAGCCTTATTAATATATAAACTAATAATATCCTTAGCCTCTTTTATATAATATTCTCTTACTAAGAAAATAAGAAGCTTAAAAAGATTTTATTTAAAGTGAAGCTTAAAATTATACTCTAAGAAACTATACTTCTTACGTTTAATAAAGATATTCTATTACTTCAGGATAATTACCTCTACCTATACTAAAAGTATTAAAAGTAAAAGCTAGTCCTTATTAATATATATACTATATCTAAAATACTTAAGAAAGTATGTATTAAATAATATATGTATAGTATATACTTTACTTCTATATACTAACTAGAGGCTTTATTTAACCTCTTCTATATAGCATAAAAATAATAACCCTTAAGTAATAAAACCACTATACTTAATAAATAGCCTAAATAGCAAATAAAGTATTTTAACTAAAGCTTTAACTTTATATTACTTAACCTCTCTAAAATATATCTTTATATTTTATTAATAGCTTTTTTACTAATAATACTAACCTCTTATCTTAACTAGAATTTGTGATAATTTTAAGTTAACAAATTCTAATTAGTAATAGTTAGTTTAACCTCTATAGTAACTTTATATATTACTTATCTACAAAGAGTAAGAAAATTACTAAAAGTATACTTACTTCAGAAATTTATATCATAGTAACTAATATAAACTTTACCTATATTATAGCTATATTACTTAAGAAGATTCTTAAGTAATAAAAGCTTCCTTAGATTCTAACTATTATATATATTAATTTATACTTACTATATAAATATCTTATAAAACTTAGTATTACTAAAGAGAAGTATCTTATAATTAATATTATAGTATTAAGGTAATTATATAAACGCTATAAACTCTAAAAGATACAGTAGATTAATAGAGATAATAATATCACTAATATCTTTATAAAAGATACTTTAAACTGTATCCTTAAGAGATTTATTCATTTAAACTATATAACTATTTAAATAGAGAAATAGGTAGCTTAAGTAAAGTAGATAAATAAATATTCAGACGTTATTGAGGTAAAAGAATATAGATTATAAAAGATACTATTTTTTATATAAATAAATAGATACTAGAGTATATACTAAAAAGAAAAGTTACTAATATTAGTTACGCTATACTGTAGGGTATATAGTAACTATATGCAATACTATATATATAGTAGTATATCCTTTAGGGCCTACTAGCTATCAATACCTGGCATCCAGTATTAGCTATAGCTGAATAGTATAGTAATTAGTAAGTAATTACTATACTATAGATCTAGAGCCTTACGTAACGCTATACGCTATATAATATAGTAATAATAACACCTAATAACTAGAATACCAGTTTGTATCCATACGACAAAATTACGTACGGCGTGCGATTATCCTGACAATTAAACTAATAGGTATAAACTTTTTAAGTTTATTATAATACTATTTAGATACCACTAGGTTACCTCTTATAGCTAACCTTTAATATAACCTTAATATATCTATAAGCTATAGTAACCCTCTGGAGAATATTTAATATAACAGGAAGGAAATAATTATTCTTCTTTATAATTATATTAAGAATTTTCTAATTTATATAGAATATATTTCTCTATCTAGCGTCTTTATAAAGAAGATTGGAAAATTAATAAAGAAGCTACTTACTTTAATAAGCTTGTTATTAAGTAAGCTTTTTAGTATCTTCTTAAGTATTAAAAGCTTCTTTTATAAGATATTATAAAGAAATCTCTATAGAAAGTTAGATTTCTGTTTATTATTATTAGAAATTAGTAGAATATAAAAGTTTATTTCTAATTAGCTGGAAGATAGTTAATATATTAAGTTTAGATAGAAAAGACTTAGAAATTTGTCTAAGATATTTATAGACTTATAATTTCTTAAGTATACCTTTACCTTTAAGGTTAATACTTTCTTAATATTTACTAAACTAATAAGTATTATCTGGTAGAAATTTAGTATCTTACCAGTATACTATATAGTATATTAATAGATAAATATAAATATAGCAATCTTAAGTAGATAGATTAACTGAAGTTCCTTAAATTATATAAGTTTATTTTAATACTTAAGATAATTATTATGTTATTCTTTCTATAGGCTATTCCTTAGACTTTAGTATTATAAATAATATGATTGTTATTTATTTATTATTTTCTATAATATAGAAGTAGCTAGAGGCTTTTTATAATATAGATATAAACTTTCTATATATAGTGACTAACTTCTTAAGTTCAAATAGCTACCCTCCAGATAATACTAAATAATAAATTAGTAATATATTTCCTTATTTATCTCTTTAACTTATTAACTAGTGGAAGATAAAGTTTCCTTATATAGAAGATATAAATAATAGTATAAATAGTATAATCTATATTAATAGATATATTAATAAAGTAATCTCTATTAATTTTAGTCTAAATTGTAGCTAATTACCAGTTACATACCTATTTGTCTTTCTGTTATTTGCCCTGTTTTATTACTTCTATCTTTATTAACTTTAAAGTTTAACTTTACTTTAAAGTTATTTTGTTCCAAATTCTTACTATTACTAAATACAATAAGATTATGTTCCTAATTATCCTTAATATAATCCAGAGTAACTATAACTTTTATAATTTTTATATTACCCTTCCTGTTATTTTCTATTATATAGTTTCTGTAAATATAATCTTCTCTATTATATTTATAATATTAGTAGGTATTCTAATAGTCTTCAAATATTTCTTAAAGATAAAGGAGAAGCTAGCTATAACTCTAATATCTTCCCGTAGGGTATATACGATAAACATCTTTTATAGCTTATAAAAGCAGTAAAAACTCTGAAAGCTACGTAGAAAAGAAAGAGAAAATAGAAAGTAAAAAAAACGTAAAACTATAAAAGGTTTAAAGAAAATAGCTTGAAAGATAAAAAGTAGAAAGAAAAGTCTAAAAACCCTGAAACCTTTATAGAGGTAAGAAGGTAAAGATTACTCTTCAGAAAATAGATAGTTAGTATTATTTTAATTACAAGAGGGCAGAATATTATTCTCAAACTTATTCTGTAAAGTTCTCTTAATAATATTATTAAGTTTAACTTACTCTAGAGGCTTTATTAATAGATCAGTAATATTATTATTTATGTTAATATAATAGAGATTAATCTTACTATTTGTCATAAGATCTCTATTATAATAATATTAGTAATAGAAATCTATATATTTAGCTTCATTATAGAATTAAGTATCTTCAGTAAGCCTTTTAGCTAATTAATTATCTCTAAAGATAATGAGCTTATTAATAGCCCCAAGTTCCAAAGGTTTATTAATAAAGCCATAGTTATTATATAAGTAAATAGCGTTTTTAGCAGTAACTACTTAAGCTATATATATATAGTTTTATAAGTAGATAAAGCTACTATTTTTTACTCAGCTGAACTATAGCTAATAATATCATAAGACCGTAGGTAAAGTTTATAAGCTGAAGTAGATTTTCTATTATTAATATCTCTTACTTAATCTCAATCTGTAAACCTAAATCAATTAAGACATGTTAATATAATTACAGTTATATATTAGCTTATGATTATAGTTCCTTTTCAAGTAACCCTATATTCTATTAAGGGTAATAAAATATTCTTCAGAAGAACTAGAAGAAAGTCTAAAGTAAGTAGTAATAGCTAAAGTAATATCTAGTCTAGTTTTTAAGGTTAAATGTAATAAAGTTCCTACTTACCTTCAATATCCTAATATCCTTTCTTTGAAAGTATTATCTTTATTTTATAGAACTTGAATTTATTATCTATAAATTAATTCAAACTATAGAGATCTTGCTTATTAGATTTAGTAGGACTTCTATTAGTATATTAAGACTGATCTATTTTTATAACCTTATTCTTTCTATGGATAATCGAATTATTACCTAAAAAGGTATTAGGTGCTTCCAAATCTTAGACTTTTATATTCTATCTAAGATTACTATATATATACTCTAAAGTAGTAGAATTGTTAGCCCCTAATAGTAAATCTTTAAAATAATATACCAGAATAGCTAAATATTTAATTTTATTAAGAATTTCATTAAGTATAAATATTCTCTTATTATAGGGAGATACTTTAAAACCAATCTTATTTAAAGTATATTTAAGATGTAAATACTATAGTTTAGGGCTTTATTTTAACCTATATGAACCCTTCTTAAGTAAATATATAAAAAGCTACTTCTTATAGTTATTCTTAAGAACCAAATCTTTAGAATCTTAATTATAACTATAGCAAGTAGGTAACTTAATATATATATATATATATATTTATCTACCTTTATATAACTGTATATAGTAGTAATATTTCACTAAATTAAAGTGTTGCATGTAATTAGGAGGCAAAATCTGGTGTATATTATATATAACTAAACGTGGCTATTACGCTACGTAAGGCTCCATTTTAACTAATTTAAGTGGAGCGAAGCTTATAGAGATACCGTAAGTACCTGAGGCTTAAATAATGTAAACTCTGCCACTTAAATATATTATTTCTAATATACCCCTTCAGCCTTAAAGACTATATCTATAGGCTAGTTTCTTGAAATTAATATTAGTTAAACACTCTATTTATATTTTATAAGAGACTTCTTTTATAACGTTATTATCCTTATTAAACCTCTATTTCTATAGTAGAAATTATAATACTATTTATAGACTGTTTAGATATCTCTTTCTATTTAGGCTAAAAGTATCTTTTAAGAACTTAGGTATTTTAAATATCTTTAAGCTTTTTTTTAACTATATTATTATTAAATTTAGAGTTTATAAATTCCAACTAGTAGTTAAGAACCTTATTAAGGTTTTTAAATATTAGTATAAATAATCTTTCTTAAGGTTTCTCCTCTTACTATATTTTCAGGTAATTTAACTAATTTATTTTATTAATCTAAGTAATAAAAATACTAAATTAGCAGCTTTGAAGAGGTTTTATAAGGCTATTAGCTATAAGGTATCCAAGGATATATACTTAACTTTAAAATATCCTTACTAAGCTTTTTATTATAGCTAGTAACTATAAATATTTATATACTATAGCTTTATATGTAATTATACTATTTTAGTAGTTATAAAGTATATTATTTACTAATTATTATACTGAATTTACACTGCTGGATAAGGTTTATATATCTTACTTTTACTAAATATATTAGTTGCAAAATTTACTTATAGTATAGTAATTAGGTGGCTGGCGAAAATAGCTTCTTATATTACTTAAAATAATACCAAAAAAGTTACTTTAGTTATTGAAATAATAATAATATCTTATTTATTAGCTTTCTATATCCTAAGGCTACTAAAAATATATATATAAGCTTAAAAGCTTTTTGAATTCTTATTATTATCTATAAAGCTGGTATTTAAAGTAATAATAAGGTTATTCTATAAATTATTAATCTTATAGCTAAACTTAAGGTAGAAGTTTTTAGTTTTACTAAATACTATGCTATTTACTTAGCTTTAACTTAGTGGGTATTTCCAGAATTCTAGTTAAAATAAAATAATTAGCTAACTATATAGATAACGTCTGATCTTATTATAATGATAATATTTAGTTACTTTTACTTTATACCTATAGTGGTATCTACGCTTTTTACCCTATATATAGTTCTAACTGTAAGATTTACCTAGAAATAATATTTATGTTAATACTAACTTATAACTAGTTTAAACGGTAATAAAATTACCTATTATTATAGATAATTATACCTCCGGTTATAATATTGAACCTTATAGTGGAGGAAGACCTTATAGTAATAATCTATATAGCGAGAGCTTTAGTAAGGTTAAGGTTTAATATATATAGCTGAAAGTAACTACTACGGTTATAGGGTTAAGAATATTTATAAATCTCTTAAAGATAGGATAAAATAGAGGGCTGAAAGTTAAGTATTTTATAATTTATTACTTTTCTATATTTACATCTTTATAATAAAACTAAAATTCCCCTTACATTTATATAGTTATTTGTAACCAGAGGAATATAATAGTGGAAACTTTATATTCTATTATAACCTTCATAACTGGAGGTATTAATATTTTTAGAAGGTCTAAGTAATATTATAAATATTAATATTAATAAGTAGACTCTGGAAATACAGAAGAGAATTATCTAGTTATTCTATAATATATTATATTAAGCTAATAATTTTAGAAATTAGTTATTAATTCGATAGTATTTTAATATTAATATATTATATTAGTTACTAGATATTTTAGAGTATTATAATATTATAATTAATAGGATTTTGGATATTATATAGCTATATTAAACATATTTATACTTATTTTATTATTATTTATATATTAGCTATACTTAATTAAAATATTAAGATTATTTACTAATAAGAGTAAGCTAAATTCTATTTTACTTATATAGAGATTATAAGTTAACTTATATTAGTAGCGGAAAACCTTTATTTTAATAGCAGAAAACTTTTATATTAGAAGTATGAAGTTTTATCTGGGGGGTGAGGATATTAAGGTTGCAGATATTAAGGTTATAATAAGTATTTAAATAGAGTAGCTATAGTTAGCAGTAATTAAATTTCTTAAGATATTTAAATTATATATAGCGTAAGGGCGTAGGGATGTAAGGGGAGGGCGTAAAGTTAACTTAAAAGAAGTTATTAGTTATTTATTATTAAAAAGGTTAATATAGAGTAGGTAAACTAAATACTGTAGCTGTAAGGAGTTTAGCTTTAGATTAACTTAGGGCTAGCTGCAGCAGTTAGCGGGGGGTAGGAAAACTATAGTTATACTTCAGGAGGTAATATATTTACTAATAGTTACAATAGAGAGTAAGCTATTAGCCCCTCTCTATAATTATAATATAATTAATAAAGTTAATATTTTATTAGTAGTATTTAATATTTATTTAGAAAACTTAATTATCTTATAAAAGAAATTCTTTAGATTTTGGGAAAATATTAAACTATTTTATATACTATATATACTTTATAAGATACTTAAGAAGCTTTTTAATATAACTTATTTAAGAAAGCTATAGCTATTATATTATTTAATCTTAAATAATCTCAATATTAAGAAACTATTATAAGTGTTTGCCTTTCTTAAGATAATATGTTTTTAGAACTTTACTAATAGTAGAAATACTTTAAGTATATTTTCTGAGGGGAAGGAAAGTATATAGTTATTAATATAAAAAAAGAAGATAATATACTCCTTAAGTTAGTAATATATCTTTCCCACAGTAAACTTAAAACTAAGATATTCAAAATCTACCTCTAGATAATACTACTCAAGGAGAGGAAATCTTTAAAAACTATAATGTATTTTATTTAGATAGTAAACTTTTCTTAACTTTTAGTAACTAAATAGTATTTCTATATAAACTACCTTATTAAGTATTACTTAAATAAAAGTATTAATTATATTATACTAAAGTAACTAAAAATTAAAATAGTTAGTAATCACTATAAGAATTTAAAATAATATATTTATTAGAGTAGTTATATAGATTTTATAGTTATCTTCCAGCTATGAGTTTTTATAAATAATAAGCTAAGTTTTAATTTCAAGGAGGTATTTATATCTATAAGATTTATAGATATAAATTTAGTGGTAATTTAAATTTATTAAGTTTCTCGCAAAGATTCTACTAATTTCACTCTAGAAGTATAATTTTATATAACTTCTAAAATAAGCTTTTTTAGCTGATATTATAACTTCAGTATATAAATAAGTAAATACTACTAAGTAAAATATAGATAATAATAATAATCTTTATTATAGAATTTCTAAAGTGAAAGTTTTTACTTTTCTATATTTTAAATATTCTCTAATATCTAATTTACCTTACAGCTGAAGCTTATTTTTTAAACTTATAATAACCTTTTAAAATTCTCTTAACATTTAAACCCTAGGAATCTCCTTTAGTTAATAATTTTTATAATCTTATAGCTATAGATAGAAGTATCTAAAAACATCTTAAAATAACTAATAAGTACTAATTAAAAAGATAGCTTAAAATAAAAGTTTCCTAGCTACTTTAGTATAATATCTTATTTCTTCCTTATACTTAACCTTCTCTAGAAATATCTAATTTTCTTACCTCCCTATAATTTAATCTATATAAATATAATTCTAGATATATATAATATATAACTTTAGAGGAATTAATAATATAAAATTTGCAGTTTTATATAAAGTTTTAGAAAGCCTAAGATTAGTTATAATATAAATATTAAATCTTAAGTCTTTATAGCTACCTTTTATATCTTTAGTATGAATAACCTTATTAGGTTTTTTACTTAAGTTTAAGTAAGTCTTTAAGTTAGTCTTATATAACTTTACTGTAGCTAATTACTTTTATAACTAATAAGAAACCTTATTAAAATTAAACTTTTTAAAATTATATTATAAAGAGGCTATATTTCTATTAAAAAATATTATCTTATTAAAAAAATATTATAAGTTATAATAATCTTATTTCGTAAAAGATTCTATACCTAAAACTAGTTAGTTAATATATAGCTAACTAAAAAAACTAATAAAAGTATACTTCTTAAAGTAGGTAAGGTAGTTATACTTAAGTTTTATATTTATAGTAAGAATAAAATACTTATATAGCTGGCTGACGTCTGGATAGGTTGTCTGCTAGTTTGACGAATTTGGAGGGGCTGATAGCTTGCTCTCTATTATAACTATTAGTAGATATATTACCCCCTGAAGTATAACTTTAGCCCTCTCACCCCCCTACTAACTACTATAGCTAACTTTAAGTTAATCTGAAGCTAAACCTCTCGCAGCTATAGTAGCTAGTATACCCACTCTATATTAACCTTTTTGTAGATAATAAATAACTAATAACTTCTTCTATATTAATTTTACGCCCTTATATCTATATACTATCTATATATAATTTGAATATTTTGAGAGATTTAATTACTACTAACTATAGCTACTCTATTTAAATACTTATTATCATCTTAATATCTATAATCTTAATATCCTCACCCTCTAGATAAAGTTTTATATTCCTAATATAAAAATTCTCTACTATTAAGATAATAGTTTTCTACTACTAATATAAACTAACTTATAATCTCTATATAAGTATAATAAAATTCAGCCTATTTTTATTAGTAAATAATCTTAATATATTAATTAAATACAGCTAATATATAAATAATATTAATATAGATATAGATATTTTTAATATAGTTATATAGTAGCTAAAACCCCAGTAATTATAATATTATAATATTCTATAGTATCTTCTAACTAATATAATATATTAATATTAGGATACTATCTAATTAGTAACTAGTCTCTAAAATTATTAGCTTTATATAGTAAATTATAGAATATTTAGATAAATTATTTCTGAATATTTAGAGTCTACTTATTAATATTAGTATTTATAATATAATTTAGACTTATTAGGAGATATTAGTATCTCCAGTTATAGAGGTTATAATAGAATATTTAGTATCTATTATTATATTCTTCTGGTTATAAATAGCTTTATAGATTTAAGGGGAACTTCAGTTTTATTATAAAGAATATAGAAGGGCGATAGATTAAAGAATATTTAGCTTTCAGTCTTTTATTTTATCTTATTTTTAAGAGGTTTATAAAGGTTCTTAACCTTATAATTTTAGTAGTTACGTTTAGCGATATATATTAAGCTTTAGTTTTACTGAAGCTTTCGCTATATAGATTATTACTATAAGGTCTTCTTCTACTGTAAGGTTAAATATTATAACCGAGGGTATAATTATCTATAATAATAAGTAATTTTATTACTGTTTAAACTAGTTATAAGCTAATATTAGTATAAATACTATTACTGGGTAAATTTTACAGTTAGAATTATATATAGGGTGAAGAGCTTAGATACTACTATAGATATAGAGTAAAAGTAACTAAATAGAATACTTATAGCTATATATATAAAGGTAGATTAAGTTTAATCTTATAATATTTATATTGTTAAGTAATTTCATAAAGTCTCTAGTATAATATTTACTAGTCTAAAAAGTTTATTACTATATAGTTATAAAGAAATACCGCTACTTATAAGGTTTTAGGCTATAAACTATAAAGTAGTTTACTTTCCTACCTTATAGCTTTTATATAAGTTTTAATAATAGCTTTAATTTATTTTATATTCCTATTTTAGCTTTATATATATAGCGTGGATAGCTTAAGGTAAATATCTTAAGTAGTTAGAATAGCTTTTAGTTCTTTATATTTAGAAACCTTATTATTATACTTAAAAACTTTAACGTTAATATTATACTGGCATTTAAGAAGTATAATAAAGTTATTAAATACTATAGTTATAATAGCTTTAGTGTAGTTTATAAGGTAAACGTTCTATAAGTAGTTAGTAGCTTTATCTGTATATATTAAAGAGAAGGTATAATTACTATAGCTTTAATAATAAGGGTGAAAATTAAATATAATATACTCTCTAGAGGTAGTATATAAGGTACTTTTACGCTCTATACAGTAGATACTCTATTTTACCTTACTAATACTATAAACTATATATACCTTCTAAGTAGACTGGTATTTATTATACTTTAAGTAACCGTTAGTAATATAAATATTATATATAGCTGAAATAAGATAGTTAAGAAGCTTTTTTCCAGAATATTCTAACTGCTAATATTGAAGCTTTTTATTATCTTTCAGGAAGTTTTAGATAATCTCTATAATAAATCTCTGGTAGTAATAGTATTTAGAAGAAAGCTTATACTATAATAATTATATTACTGAAGTATTTAACCTTTCGTAAAGTATATAGTATTTAAGAACGTATTAGCTATATTAAATAGTAACGGCTATAGTCTCTAAGTAGTTACTTCCCTGCAGTTAAGAGAGGTAATTTAGCCTAATATTCTATTAGTAATCTTACTTTTATAACTATATAAAGAAAATAAGGTTTATAGCTAGAGAAATATTTAGTTACTTTTAATTTATACTAGTGGTAGTATCTAAGCTCTTCACCTTATGTATAGTTCTAACTATATAATATATCTAGCAATAATATTTATACTAATACTAGCTTATAACTAGTTTAAATAGTAATAACATTACCTATTATTATAGATAATTATATTCCTAGTTATAATATTTAAGTTTATAGTAAAGAAAAACCTAATAGTAATAATCTATATAGTAAGAATTTTAGTAAAGTTAAAACTTAATATATATAGCTAAAAGTAACTACTAAAGTTATAACGTTAAGAATCTTTATAAACTTCTTAAAGATAAAATAAAATAAAAGGCTGAAAGCTAAGTATTCTATAATCTATCGCTCTTCTATATCTTTATAATAAAATCAAAATTCCCTCGAAATCTATACAGCCACCTGCAACCAAAGGAGTACAGAATAGGTAAAGAGATATCCAGCCACAACCACTATAAGCTAGAGAAATATAGAAAATAATATTATAAAAATATAGCTTAGTTTCCTTACCTACCAAGATTATAATATAGATTTTAATATCTCTATAGCCTTTCATAAATATTAACTTAATACCACACTAAATATAATTTTTAGAGGAAGCTTCTTGGAGGATTATTAAGTACTTAATATCTTAAAACATATAAACTAAAATACCTAAATTAAGAATAAATAAGTTTTAGAGAGGATACTACTAAGATTTCTCTATATAGTAAGCTTACTATATAATATTATAGCTACTTTAGCTAGAAGGCTGGCTATATAGTTACTATTATCTAAAACCTTAAACTCTCTTTAAGAGGTTTAAATCTAAGGTTATTTACTATTTAATTTTCTTTTTTATTATAGCGTTTAATATTCAGCTTTTATATATAAGTAATAAATATATATAATAATAGTGTAAGAGTATATAGTTTTTACTATACTTAAGAGAGTATGGAAATTTATCTAAGTTATTAAAGTATTTTTTACCACCTTAAGTGTTTAAGCTACTATCTGTAGCTTCTAAGGTAACATTAACCACTCTATAGCTAATTCTACCTTAGTAAAGAGTTTCAGGAAGCTACTATATAGCCTCCATAATAGCTAAAATAACTTTATTTAGTAATATTATATCTAATTAACTATAAACTATAAATATATAATTCTAGATAAATACTTTAATTAGTAAGTAGGTTAGTAAAAATATAAGATTATTAATCTAATATACCTCTATAATAGAGGAAATATAGCTAACTACTTAAGTTTTATATATAATATCCTACTACTTCTGAAACTATACTTTAGTTACTATTCTTATTATAAGGTATTTAAATTTAGGAAACTAAAGTATATTATAGTATATAGTAGCTATATACTAAAGAGAGAGATTATTCATAATACTAAAGTAGTTATAAAGGTTAGTTACCTATATAGTAGGATCCTCCTCTATATTATAATACTAATATTAGAATACCTTACTTATATACTTAAGAATTTAAGTTATTATATAGACTTAGTTTAACTATTTATACTAATACTTTTAAATTCTTACTAAATAAAAGCTATAGATAGCTATATAGATCTTTAGGGTTTTCTCTAAAACGTTTATAATATCTTTAGTATAGATATTTTTAGTAACCTTAGGGGAAAGTTAAAACTTCTTAGGGTAGGTTAACTTTATAGAAGTAAATATTATTAAAACTTCTAGAAATAGTTATATTCTCCAAAATATTAGTTTCAGATATTACTATAGCTATTTTACCTTTTTTTACCTTAGGAAAACTCTATATAAGAAGCGTTTAAGAAACTTCTAGCTTAAGATTCTATTAAGAAGCTATTTCAGAATTAAGATACTTCTATAAACTATAAGCTTTAGCCTCCACCTGGAAGAAATTATACTAAGTAATCTACTAATTAGCTTCCTTAAGTATTAAAATAGAGATATTTCCGGTAAATATCTTAGTATTTGAGATATATAAAATTATTATAATATATATGTTTTTGCCAAGTGGCTCTTTAGTATTATAAAACTCTAATTTATTATATATAATTAGGAGGCAAAATCTGGTGTATATTATATATAACTAAATACAGCTATATATGCTATATAAAGCTTAATTTTGGCTGATTTAAGTGGGCTGAGGCTTATAGAGCCGCCGTAAGTGCCTGAGGCTTAAATAATGTAGACTCTGCCGCTCGAATGCGTTATTTCTGACACAAAATCTAGTTATAATGAATAGATATAATAAGTAAATATATATAGTATTTGGGTCTATAGATAGTACTAAAGGTTTCTAAGTAATTTATATCAAAAATACTAATTTAAACTCTAAGTAATCCACCTAGTTTAGAGAGGAAGATTCTAGAGGTAATATTATTAATTTACTATTAAATAGATCAAAGCTAGCTTTAGGTTTTAATAGCTAAAGTATTCTTTTTTCTAGAGTGAAAGTATTTGTTTTAACTATAGTAGAAAAGTATATATTGAAGGAAATATATCGAAAAATAACCATACTTCGGAGATTAAGCTTTATTTATATCTATAGATATATTATATATTTATTATTTTATTTATTTTAGTATAATACTTGTTTTCCATCTTAGCTAAGAGTTTACTACTAAGTAACTATAAGTTCTTACTATATTTTAATATTCTTGTGGATTAAAGAAAGTAACATATCTTCAAAAGCTAGAGAGAAGATATTTATATAGAAATATCGGTAGTATTTATAGATATAGTACTAGGAAAATTATATATCTTCTTTTACTTAGAGAATTGTGATAAATAAATAGTATAGTATACAGTCTGAATATAGGTTATTGAAAGGTATAATCTATTTAACCTAGAATGGAACGCTTGAATGTGTATAAATAGGTTAGTTAGGCTTTATATAAGCTAGACTAGCTATATAGTAGAATAGATATTATAGCTATTTTTATATACCCCCCCAGTAGAATAACCGCTGGATGAAATTTTATATTTTAAGCTCTAAATAGTATGTTTTTGATAAATAAAATACTATAAATAGATATTGAAAGTTATTCTTTAAATATTGAAATAAAAGAAAT
>MASP02000089.1:0-262679 GCA_001693025.2 Colletotrichum lindemuthianum | reverse complement strand
AACACCCATATGTCCATATCACCCATACGTCCAACCCACCAAAATTGGAACTACTCCAATACTTATCCTCTCTTTACCAAACAACCATAACCTATACTATTAAGTGCATAATATGGCTATAATCTCCCGTAGATCCTCTTCTACTGAGTATTTTTTTTTTCAGATTTTTTTCAGCCTCAAAAAACCCGTTTGGACATATGGGTGTTATGGACATATGGGTGTTCAGCACCCACTTTAGTGGGTGACGAGTCTTCGAGTTCCAATTAAAGTGGGGGCGGGCACGGGTACCAGGTTGTCCCCACGTCGCCTCCGGACAGTTGCCCCATGGCTGGTTGCACTGAAGAGGAACCCCCTTGGCTCTGCCCCGCAAAGTGACATTTCAGCGCCGATTGCGTGCTCTGGCCACCCCACATCCTTTGCCTGGATCGGCCTTCGTCAACCACCTCTCCCAGCAGCGAAACTAACGCCGCGGGATATCTACCCAATGCTCGATGTCCAACGCACCGAGGAACAGGACTCAATTGCTGCTGTGGGTAGCTGTGCTGTCCTCGTTTGGACTAGAACAAGCCACTAGCGATTTTGAGATGCTCTGCCACCCAGTAATGGAAGTGAGCTGCTCGTGATGGGGCCCCCCCCGAGGGTGTGCCCCCCCAACAGAGACAGGCTGGCCGTGACCAGACCCTTTTTCCATCAGTGAGAGGCAGTTTGTATATCAATGTGGCATATGGTGTGATCTCCTCCCAATGGCATCATCGTAGCTAGCACTTCACTCTTCGTCTTCGTCCGTCTTCTGTCCCCGCTCACATATTCCGTCCCGAGCCCGGGTGCTCCGTTGCCGGACTTGCTCCCAGGTCCTACCACCTTATCCTGTCGGCGCCTTTGTAGACACCTCCAAATCTTCTTCCCTCCACTCACCCCTCCATCCTCACCGCACGCTTATACGAGAACAAAGCTATTCACAATGGCCGAGGAATTGAGCAAGAACTTTGAGACCCTCCAGCTCCACGCGGGGTACGTGTTTCCCCAAAGACCACCTCGAGCTTCTGCGAGCGGTTGAGAACTGACGAGAAACGTGCTGTTCAGCCAGGAGCCCGACCCCGCCACGAACTCTCGCGCTGTTCCAATTTACGCGACCACCGTACGTCAAACTCGGCTACACCTTCGAGCTGAGCAGCTTGCCAGCGTCGCAATAGCTAACACTGCCTTGTAGAGCTTCACCTTCAATGACTCGGCCCACGGCGCGAGGCTCTTTGGCCTCAAGGAGTTTGGCAACATCTACAGCCGTATCATGAACGTGCGTTTCTTCCCCGGTTTACCGCATTGACGGCTCGCATAGCTGACAACCTCCGCGCCTAGCCTACGGTCGACGTCTTCGAGAAGCGCATTGCTGCGCTCGAGGGCGGTGTCGCTGCGCTGGCCACCTCTTCCGGCCAGGCTGCGCAATTCATTGCCATCAGCGCCCTCGCTCACGCCGGCGACAACATCGTCTCCACCTCTCTGCTGTACGGCGGCACCTACAACCAGTTCAAGGTGTTCCTGCCCCGTTTCGGCATCCACACCAAGTTCGTCGACGGCGACCGCGTCGAGGACATTGCCGCCGCCATTGACGACAAGACCAAGGCCGTCTACGTCGAGAGCATCGGCAACCCCAAGTACAACATCCCCGACCTGGAGGCGATCGCCAAGGTTGCCCACGAGAAGGGCGTTCCCGTCATTGTAAGTCACAAGACACCCTGCCCGGGCACCGTGAAGCTAAGACAATGCGCTCTAGGTCGACAATACCTTTGGTGCCGGCGGCTACTTCATCCGCCCCATCGAGCACGGCGCCGACATCGTCGTCCACTCGGCCACCAAGTGGATCGGCGGCCACGGTACCACCATTGGCGGTGTCGTTGTCGACAGCGGCAAGTTCAAGTGGGACAATGGTCGGTTCCCGCAGATGACGGAACCCAGCGACGGCTACCACGGGCTCAAGTTCTGGGAGAGGTTCGGCCCCATCACCTTCATCATGCGCGCGCGTGTCGAGATTCTCCGCGACCTCGGCGCATGCCTGAACCCCTTCGCCGCGCAGCAGCTCATCATCGGCATCGAGACGCTGTCCCTCCGCGCCGAGCGACACGCGCAGAACGCGCTCGCGCTCGCCAAGTGGCTTGAGGCCAGCGAATACGTCAGCTGGGTCTCGTACCCGGGTCTCGAGAGCCACCCGTACCACGAGACGGCCAAGAAGTATCTCAAGCGCGGTTTCGGCGGTGTTCTCAGCTTCGGCGTCAAGGGCGGCGGCGCGGCCGGCAGCCAGGTCGTCGACGGTTTCAAGCTGATCTCCAACCTTGCCAATGTCGGCGACTCCAAGACACTGGCCATCCAGTGAGTTTTCCGTAGCGCCTCGCACGCAGACAAAGTTGCTGACGAAATACAGCCCTTGGACGACCACCCACGAGCAGCTCTCTGACCAGGAGAAGACCAGTTCTGGTGTCAGCGAGGTAACTACATTTCTCTGCAAACAGTTTTCCGTGAAAAAATTGGGACTCTAACAAAAACTTTTACAGGATCTCATCCGCATCTCTGTCGGCACGGAGCACATTGACGACATCATCGCCGACTTTGAGCAATCGTTCAAGAACGCGGCAGCTGCGGCCAAGGACGGCAAGACGTCCTCCGCACCCGAAACCAAGCAGGACGATGCGCCATTGGCGCCCTAGACGCGACCATTTGGAGTTGGTCTAGCGGTAGCTAATCACTGTTCAACGAGTGGTTAGCAACGTGGACACGCCGTGTTTCTGCCAGCGGAAGGAAAGGGAAGGAATACCCCAAATGTCATTTGTTTTATGTATGCGTCTGCATATACGAAGTACGAGAATACCCGTAGGAAAAGCGAAAGTACTCTTTTCTTGTTAAATGGCGTCTTGAAAATCTCTCCCGCTCCTCCAGTTTGATGACATGCTGTGTGCAAAGACTCAGACTCAGGAGAGGGAGGGTAGAGACATTCTTTCTCCTGGTGCTCCGTGGCAACTACCATTCCCCGCATGGCAGTCACAATAAAACGTGTCAGCGCCACAAATTCCCCGTGACATTCCAGAGGCAAGTTTTGCACTGAAATTGTCCGTCAGGTAAACAGATAGACAGCTGGACCGGTGTCTGCCGCTAGGAAATACTAGAGGGGATGAAGCATCAAGCAAAGTACATTTACTAGGTAAACCCATGAGTTACACCGGGGAACGGCGCCGTAGACGACGACGAAAAGTCCAAGGGCTGACGTGATTGGCCAGCATTTATCGAGACCGACTCTTTTCTGCACGCTGCACACCGTAACTCCCACGTAGTGAGGTTCCTACCTACCTAGGTACACCTCAGGTAGGGTAGGTACCTAGAGATAGCGTCCCCACATCGACTCAACCTCCATCGCAAAACAGCCGCCCCGAGCTTCATCCTCGTCTACTGGATAGCGTCGCGATTTTACCTAATTACCTCCAACCTGCCACATCTCTCCTCGACCTCTTGCTCTCCCCTCCTCTCGCTCTTCTCTACAACATCCACCACCGGCGTTTTTACATTCGTCCAGAAAACAAAAAAGGACCTATCCTCACAAAGCTCGCCAACCGCCCAAAATGCGCCTCCTCCACGCCCTCGCCCTCCTCCCAACAACCCTCCTCGCCGCCTCCCTCACCTTGCAGATCCCCTCCTCCGCCGCCCTGCCGAACCCGTACACCCTCCCGCCCTCTACGCGCGCGACCCTCTCGACCCTCGACGCCGCCTTCTCGGCCCCGCTCTCCATCTCCAACACCTTTGTCTTCCGGAACCTCTCGGCCCCCGGGTCGTATCTCGTCGACGTGCACTGCGCGACGCACGCCTTCGCCCCGCTGCGGCTGGACGTCGCGGCCGACGGCGCCCTGAGCGCGTGGGAGACGTACCGCGGAAACGACTGGGACAACAAGGGCGAGGTGTACGCCGCCAAGGACTTCGAGGGCGGCGCCAGGGGTTTCGACGTGCGCGTGCTGGGGGCGAAGAACTACTTTGTTGAGAGGAGCAAGTGTACGTCTTGTCTCTTTTATACCTCTTGCTCACCTGCAGTATTGCATTGAATTTCCAGCTCCGTGGGAAACTCGGTGGTCCTCGTGAACTTTCGATGGGGGAGGACAACCGAGGATAATCATGGCACAAGTGAAGCTAACGTGTCACGCCCAGTCTCCGTCTTCACCATCCTCAAGAACCCCATGATCCTCCTTGGCCTTGTCAGCATGGGAATCTTTATCGGAATGCCCTACCTCGTCGACAACAGTACGTTTCCTTCCCAACCAACCCCCAACCCCCAACACCCCCCTATCCTTCTCCGAGAATGGCGTCTGACGTAAAAGCTCCAGTGGACCCCGAAATGCGCGCCGAGTTCGAAGAGCGCCAGAAGAGCAACCCCATGAACTCCATCCTCGGCGGCGGCGGCGGCGGCCAGACTGGTGCCAACCCCATGGGCAACTTCGACGTGGCTGCCTTCCTCGCCGGCTCTGGAAACACTAAGAAGGACGAACCAGCGGCCGCCTCGGGGTCTACGTCTTCAAGTGGTGGCGGCGGCGGTAAGAAGGAGAAGGGCGTGCGAAGGTAGAGACAGAAAGAGAGAGAGGAGATGTGTGTGCCACCCGCAGAGGGAAAGTTGTGAGCAGAAAAGAGGCGAGCGTGGCGGTTTGAATAGACGGATGTGTGTTCCTAGAGCCAATCTCCTTTATACAATCACTTCATCTATCCATGCGCTTTGCAGTGCCGGATATGCCACATACATGACGGTAAGTGACGGCGAATGGACTACAGATATGAGACTCAAAATGACATCTCACGACATGAAAGCAGGCGAGATATTGACGACTAATGCTCCTCTAGGTAAGCTTACAGCCCAGGAGGGAATATTATATGAGAAAAGCCCATGCTGTACCTGTCCCATCATCATCGAAATCATGCATTACTTCGCCTGACATCGTGGGCTCGTCGTATGCGCCATCAGCCTTAGAAGTCGCCGCCAAAGTCATCACCACCGCCGAAATCGTCGCCACCTGCACCATCATCTAAACACACCTGTCAGCACACAACCATTGGCTCTAGATCAAAGGGGGGGTGACAAAACTCACTGTATCCCTCTGCGTATGCATCGTGCTGCGAATCATTGATGGAATCGGCAATCAGCGCGCCACCGAGAAGACCGGCACCGGCGCCGAGCGCCATACCACCGGCCATACCCATACCGCCGCCGCCGGGTCTCCTGCCTCCAGCCTGCTGAGGATATCCGTGGCCGCCATATCCACCCTGCATCGGGTAGCCACCAGGCGCGCCGTAACCACCATACCCGGGCTGCTGGGGATACCCGCCATACTGCTGCTGGGGCGGATATCCGCCGTATTGCTGCTGAGGCGGATATCCGCCGTACTGTTGCTGCTGAGGATACCCGCCGTACTGCGGCTGGCCGTGGCTGCCGCCGCCCGTCTTGGCCTTGCCGAGGAGCTTCCCCAGGAACCCGCCGGATTTACCACGCTCCTGCGCGCGAGGCGGGAGCTGATCGGGAAATGGAGATTGAGGTTGCGCGTGCTGCTGCTGCTGGAGGTTGTAGCCGGGGGGCATGGGCGAGTGAGAGCCGCGGTTGCGCTGGTCCTCCTCGGCCTGCAACTGACGAGCGAAGCGCTCGTCTTCGGTCATGGAGGAGCCGCCAGCGCCCGGGGGTTGCGGCGTGGTCGACTTCTCATAGGGATTGTATTTCGTATCCGCGGGCGCCGGGTCGCCGGGACGAGGGGCGTAGCCCGGCGGAGGACCGCCAGGACCATCGTGGTCTGGCGGGGGAGGCGGCAGGGCTGGTTCGGTGGGTTTATCCCATTGGGATTGCTTGGTGTGGAGGTTTACGTAGAACCTGGATGGTGTTAGAGTGGCGTTTTTGGAACTCTGGTGAGGGAACCAGGTTGGACTCTTACCATTCTTTATATTGATCGTTCCAGCGCGCGGTCCATCCGGGAGGCACTTCGGGTGCCTTGGGAGGCGGAGGACCCGACGGAGGAGCAAAATTATCGGCCATGTGTGTAGCGAGGCGAGTATTCGTTGGAGTTGATCGATTCGGGCGTGATATTCAAGTCAACAATTAGATCGTGTTATCGCGGGGTAAGGTGGATGCGGTCGCGAGAGTGTGACGATTGAACAGAGTTTCAACACACGTTGAGGTCTCGGACGGCAAGACGCAACCGATGTGAAGTTGGGATGGAAAAGGTGAGTTGGATGTCGGACAGACAAAAGCCAAAAGCAAGGCAAGGCAAAGTGGTGGGCAGGGTAGGTAGAGGTACAAGGTATTTGAGCTGGCGGAAGCCCGGGATTACATACGGCGTCACTGCGACCCAATGTACCTTTTACTCTGTAATGCTAAGCGGGAAGCGAACCGCGATATGGCCGCGCCACTTGCCCGCCAGCCTCACCATACACAGTAACAGGTACAATAACGTACACAGGTAATTAATTACCTTACCTCATGGCACTGGTCCTCGGGTCGCTACCACGATAGAGAGGCACTGCTGCGGGAGGAAGGCGACGAGGCTTCGGCTTGCGATGCTGTACACCTGTCGGTCGCACATTCTGATTCACTGGCGGTTCAGCATGTGGCGACATTTGGAACGGATGCTAAGGAAGACGGGTATACCGGAGCAGTTGGGGTCCTGGCTTGCGCCCATTACTTGGGTATCATTTGATGTCTGATGGCGCATGATGGGTAAAGCAAAGCAAAGCGCACTCTAGCCATCAATCACTTGGCTTCCATTAACTCCGCCTGCAAGCGATTGACAGAGTTCTCCAACAATCAGTCTTCTCGAACGAAGCCCCGTTTCTTCGCCCATGCATCCTCTGATTGCTTAACCTGCACGACGACCTCTTGGCTACCTTAAAAGTACTGCGTGATGCGATGCATGCTGCACAGCCCCCATCTTCCGCCTGGAGAACATACCGCGGCCCAGTGTAACGAAGATTCCCCGCGCGTCGGCGATTTTGGAAAGTGGGATGCTGCGAAATTGCCCCTCACTGAGTTCACTTGTCGTTGTGTCCCTCCATCGCTCCTCCGTGTTCGCTTGCTGCAATTGATAGAGGAGCTCACCCCATGAGCGAACCCGGAACGTCGGAAAGCCGATGCAGGCATCAGAAACATACACACCTAGCAAGGGAGATATTTCCCCGCATGATTTTGCTGGTCAGTGATGGGCGAGCGCCCCAGGAAAGTACTTAAGCGGCTGGGGCCATGTCGCGGGTTTGAAGCTCGACTGGAAACGTCACTGTCTCGCACTGGCCAAACCCCCACCAAAAAGGGTACCCACGAGTTTGAACTGGGGTCGACTCTCCGTCTGTCCTGCGAGACGGCTTCATCATGGCATCCGCGAACCAGACGAGTTCTTTCACGTCCAATGCCAGGTGGCAAAATGCCCTTCTTGGCGTAATATAGCGCCGTGGCTGGTGCTTTTGAACAGTTCGAGATTCGCATGCGAAAGGAGGCTGCTCGGTTGAGTCACCCAAAACCTAGTGGCGACAGCCGCAAGGGTAGCGAACCTCATGACACCATCCGCTGTAATCTTTCTCTCGTGGCGGTGCAAATCGCTTCGGTCCGACTACACATTGCCCTACTCACCGGGCGTATCCGTACAGCGGGTGATGATCGCGAACACATTGTGGCGCAGTACGTGATGTTTAGCTTCCACCACTTAAACGGTGACCGCACTGCGCCTTGACATCGTCGCCAGGCCATTTCATACCATGATAATCATGCATAATAAGCCCATAGGTCTATTGACGCTGATGGCTAAAGGTGAAGCGCGAAATAAACAGCTTGGACACCGTAATAGTAAAAGATAACCAATTGTGCCTGCCGTCAGACATTCTATCCCGTCCGGTCCATGCTGTTTGGGCAAACCCCAGTACTCCCAAAAGACTGTACAATCTACGACTTCCGAGAAACGAGTCCCGCTCAAGGCAGTCCTCGTTCGTCTCGCCTGTTTCTGTCGCCAAAGAGGTAGGCCGCCTCCATGCAGTAGGTGCCTCCGCCGCTGGCCATTCGTCGCTCGCTGCCGTAGCAAATGACCACCGCATCCAGTATACCGCTGAGAATACCCTCCATAGCGCCCATGACCGAAAACCCGATAAAGCTAGCTACCAAACCGACTACATATGCATACGCGGATCCGCGTACCCCGACTCCATCAGGCAGAGAAATTTGGAGCTGCTTCGCCGTGATGACCCAGCCAGCGAAACCGAGCGCCGTGGCCATGATGAACCTCGTGGCGTACAAGAGCATCTTGGCCAATCTGTACGGAAGCAGAGGGGAGTGGCTGGACCGCTTTGAGCTGAACACCTGCGGCGTGAGAGTTGTCGTGGGACGCCCCGGCGACAAAAAGTCCATCTGGCTGAGTCCCCGAGCCGCCGTGTGCAGGTTCTGCGAGTGGATCGCCCCGTAGGTGATGGTCAGCGGGTTCGTCAGCGCCGTGATGGGCGTCGGAATCCACATGGCCGCCACGTGCTGAAGAATGCCGGCGAACCTCCTGGGCAGTACGAGGAGGGGAGCCCGGATCACCAAAGCCAGCAGCGTCGACTCGCAGATGCTTCCAAAGATGGTCGTTGACGCGTGGTTGAAGGCCGCCGTAACGATCTCAGCCGAGGTCGGGGCTGGTGCTGCGTTGCGATGGAAATACCATTGCGAGACCGTAGCCGCCGTCGTCGCCCTTTGCACTCCGTTGATGATGCCAATCGTCCACATGTACATGAGGACGAACCAAGCGCCAAGCCACCAGCTGGACACGCTGATGATGAACTTCGCCAGTCTTTTGGAGAAGTACCCACCCAGGAAGATTCTCGAAAACATCCACATCCAGAGCCATGTCCATGTTACTATAATGGCAAGGCAGCTAAACCCAAGCATGTAGAGGGCAGAGTTGGAGTGCAGGATCCGCGTGGAAAACTCCAGAATCTCGACAGCCTGGTGAATGGCGTGTCGGCCCTTGTAAGCCATGTAAACCCAGGCGACGGCTGAGATGGCCGGGGCTATGGCAGCCCAACGCATAACCCTGTCTTGCAGACTGGTCCCGTGGGAAGATCCCTCGTAACTAGCAATAAAAGGGTACAAGCTGAATGAGAACATGATGATGGGCACCGCGACGATGATCAGCGTCGTCAGCGGCCGCGCGAACGATCGAAGCGCAGCGAGCCACACCAACGACACAAAAATCGATACAAGCGTGTCGACTGCCAGCATGTGGAACGATGCTTGCAAAGTCGTGTAAATAGTATCTCCCCAGCCCTTCTTAGGCGTACCCGTGTGCAGCCAGACCAGCACAAACGTGGATACCAGGCCGGCCATGGCGATCAGGAATATCCAGGCGAAAAAGGGGTCATACTTGAAAACATCTCCTTCGGCGAGGGGAACTGTAGCCGGCGACAGCTCGTCTTCCGAACCAGCCCTGCGTGCTTGCTCAAACTCGTCTTCCTGGGTTGCCTCTCTTCGCAAGGGAAACTTGCGATCCGCGGCCCTTTGCTGGAATTTCTGAAACGGCGCCGGGCTTGAGTCCGTCACTTCGTTGAGAAGCGACTCTGAAGGGTCGTCTTCGTCGTGCATCTGAGATTCTAACCCGACGTCGACCATTTTGGGGTTTGTCTCTGACCCCTGCTCAGAGCTGTTGCGAGGAACGTCCTCCGCTTCTTCATCAATGACGTCTCTTCCGCGGCCTCTCGCTGTGTAGCTCTTGGTACCGTTCCAGCTGCTCCGTATTCCCCGCCGCAACCCTCGGTCCTGATACCTCCGCCCTGGGATCTCACTGCTCCGCTCCAGAGAACCGCGGCTGGCGTCCGGTTCCGTCTCGGAGCTTTCTGCCATCTTGCTCGCAGCGGCCGCGCGCCGCGACATGTGCAAGGCAGCCATGTCGGCGGCCTCGCGATCTCTCTCATCCTCATCGTCCTCCTCCATGTACTCGTCGAGTGTGCTGTGGAATAGGGGAGCATCTTGGGCGGCAGACATGCGGGAGGCGAAACCTATTTGGCCGAAGCGTGATCCACCGGCCTGGTAAGGGTTTCCGGCATAACCTCGACCGAGAAAGGAGCGTCCACCGGCATTTCGAGGAGGTCGAGAAGACCAGTCGTTAGGGTGGCGGGGTGGGTTCTCGTTGCCATCGTTCTGGCCGGCGAAGTTGGACAGCCGTGATTGAGATTGCGCCAGGAACCTGGATGCATCTGCAGGTGGCTGTTAGTTGACCGCCTGCGAGACTGGAGCGTTCGTCGCCCAAGACCTACATTCCGAGAACATGTTGCTATGCTAGCGAGGAACTCGCCCCCTCAGCAACTTCCGTGTATGATTAGATGAACCGGAACGCGGGATGATGAGTAAATAAGGCGAAGTGCTATCGGCGGCAGAATGACGATGACGGACAAAGTGGTGCCGAGAGGAATGTTGGTTCCCGAGCGGTGAATGGTAGTCGTATACGCAAACAGAAGATACGGACGGGATAGCGAATATCATAGGACCCATAAGCCATTAACAGACATGGAAAAGACGAGGGGAAAAAAGGCCCGAGATCAGTACCGATGTGCTCGTGAGAAGGGCATCTGCACCTTGAGGGTACCGGGAGAATGGTGAATCGAAGGTCATGCGGTGCAGGAGCAGAAGTGCTGGGGTAAAGTAGAGGGTGGACCAGCGTAGGGGAAGAAGTACACTCATGGTCAATCGGGGCGGGCTAGTTAGGCAGGCAGCGCGGGCGGCTGATGCAGCCTAAACGACGGTACACAGGGTACTGTACCTTAGCAGCACACGACACCGATAGCGACATCGACACCGCCCACTGCCTGACACGACACCAGCCCTCACTTCGGGTACATCAATGGCCCTCCATCCCAACCACTCAGAACTTGCCGCGGCACCCTTGATAGGACCTGGTGTGGATGATAAGGCAATAAGTCTGGCGCATTGCAACACCAAGCATTGCGGCATTGAAAGCCTGGATTGCCTTGGTGACCGCGCTGCTTTGACAGGCCCTGCTCGCCTCGCCTGGTTTTAGGAGAGGTGGTTAGGTACGTTGCGTTGCTGTCGTAGCAGAGTACCTAGGTACTCCGTACTGTAAGTAAGGTACCTAGTAGGTAGGTTTAACGTTGCTCGTAAAGCAACGATGCTTCAGGGCCAAGTGCATACCATGCAAGTTGATTTGCGGCACGGCTTCCAGGAACGAAGGTGGTGCAGGATAAACCCACATCAATTTTTATACAGGCGTTTTTTCGGTTTCTGTCACCATAGTCTTGATGCAACTTTGGAGTGTTTCTTGTTGAGATTCACGATGCCACTGCGCTGCGCAGCGCATGGCACTGACATGTCCCGGCGTGAGACACCACCGCAGCCAAAACAGCCACCCACAACGAACCTGCGCTGCCTTGTTCTAAAACCCGAGTCATTCAGTCATGAGCAGTCATTTTTCCCATTGTCAAATGACTGACTGAGAGTCTGCTCCAGAGCACAGTCGCGAGCCCTCTCCCCAGCTGTACCGGCCTGCCGTGAGACTGAGGACCTGAATAGTCGCTTGTCGGCTCTCATTCCCTTATCAACCAGGACTTGCGTCACTGATAACAGCATGCCCATCTCTCCGCCCTTTCCCTGGTCATCGGTCCAGTTTTTACTGGGGCTCTGTCATCATTCTGGTTAGCCTGTGACAGGGGGTTAACCGTTAAACACCATCCAGCGTGATGATACCTCGCCATTCCCTCGCCATTAACCAGAGCTCGTTCATCCATTCTAAGAGCCTTGTCGAAAGGTCGATTTCTTGGATAGCCCGCCAAGTTAAACCACCGCTGCGCACAATAGTTTCTTCCCGGACTAGACGGCGCCTCTACTGTCCCTTTACCCACGGGAATAGACGAGGGTTTCTACGACAAAATTCAAACCGTTTCCCAAACCCCCTGTCATCCACCTGTTTTCCGAACACGTGCTCCGACAACCTCGAGAAGTCGTAACCTGGTCTTCCGGCGATTCCAACATCAGACCAACGAAGCCTACGAAACAGCCCTATCCATCCCTTCGCGACAAAGTTCACTTCAGCAGAAAATTGTATCCCGGCCACGCGGGGAAAACCCATACTTTCTCCGCTTGTTGAAGGACCAAACTTCCAAACCTCAACACAGACCTCCTCAACGTCCATCCCTTATTACACTGTACTCACACACGCACATACGCACGCAATCAATCAGAGGCCATGTCGTCTCCGCCATGGGACTACATTGCTAAACTCGTCTGCATCGGCGATTCGGGCTGCGGCAAGTCCTCTCTTACAATCCGCCTTTGCGAAGGCCGCTTCTCCCCTCACCACGACGTGACCATCGGCGTCGAATTCGGCTCCCGCATCGTCCCAGTCGGCCCTCCAAAAACCCAACCTCCGGCCCCTCCCCGCCCAGCCTCGCAGAAAACCAATAACACTGACGATGGCGCCTCGCCGAACGGCCTCCCCGATCCCCCGCGTCTCGCACCCGAAAAGGTCGACCCGGACACTCCCCAGAAGCACATGAAGCTCTCCCTCTGGGACACGGCCGGTCAGGAGACGTACAAGTCCGTCACGCGCTCCTACTTCCGCGGTGCCAGCGGTGCCCTCCTCGTCTTCGACCTTTCCCGCAAGCAGACCTTTCAGCACGTGACCGACTGGCTCAACGACCTCCGCCAGATCGCCGAGCCCGACATCGTCGTCATCCTCGTCGGAAACAAGGCTGACCTCACTCAGGAGGGCGAGGGCGGGGAGGCCAATAAGCGTGAGGTCACACGACAGGAAGCTGAGGACTGGGCCCGTCAGAACGGCGTCCTCGAATACGTCGAGACGAGCGCAAAGAGCGGCGAGAACGTAGAGAAGGCCTTTATGCGGGTTGCCGAGAGGATATACCAGAACATCCAGGCTGGCAAGTATGATCTCAACGACAGGAGGTCTGGCGTCAAGGGTCCCAGTGCGGGCGGCAACAGGCAAGTCAGAGTAGGCGGAGACGCGAATAAGGGTTCTGGTGGTGGTTGCTGTTAAATATGAAGGGATGTCCGTCGCAAACATAACATTGGGAAGAAAACGACGCGCAAACCCCTCACGACACGGGAAAAGGATCAGTGATACCCTTTGTGAGGTCATCAGCAAGTATGAGCTTTTTGTGAATGGCTTTTTCCCGTGGTCCCTTCCTTGTACTATTACTTTTTAATCATAATATTTCACACTGGGGCACGAGAAGCCGCCTTCACTGGAAACAAGGGCACGGTTTAGGTTGCATTAAATACGGAAGCGTGGTTTCCCGTCAACTTTGTCTCTGCCCCCCTACTCCAAGCTCAATTTCTCCCCTAGTCGAGATACCGCTTTTGATGCCGCTCATATCCTTACACAGAGTTGGGTATGAAAATGGAACTGCGACATGCACACTACTCCGGTACAACGGCCGTCGGTAGCCATCGGATACGTTTTCCCCTTCCTTTCTTCGGGTAGAGGAGTTTAGTCGGACATTTTCCAGGTGTCGGACCACTTCAGGTAGCTGTACTGCTTGTTGGGGCCCGTCATGCCGAAGCACATGGGGCTGAAGAGGATGTACAGGCCGATGATGGTGGCGTAGAGAACGCCGTAGACGCCGTACTGGATGGCCTGATTCTTGTTGCGGAGGAACCAGTCGGCAAGGAAACCAAAGGTGAGGATGGCAAAGTAGAGGGCGGGGTAGTAGTGGTGGACGTAAGTGACACGGGCCATGACGATGAAGGGGAGGTAGTGGAGGACCCAGCCGGCCACGGGGTAGAGGCCGGCGTAGTGGATCTGGTCGACCTCCTTGTCGCTCAGGTCGTCGTAGCCGCGCTGCCAGCGAATGAGGTACCAGGCGACGACGAGACCGAACACGCCGAGGCCGGCGGTGGAGCCCCAGTAGACGAGGGGGTTGCCCAGGAGGAAGTACTTGACAATGTTGTCGTCCCAGCCGCACATGCGCAGACCGACGTGGAGGATGGGCCACTGCCACCACTGCGAGGCGAGGTCGTCCTGCTTGTCGGGGTCGGGGACGAGGGCGTTGTTGGACGTCATCATGGCGACGTTGAGGTGGATAAAGTCATGGATGAAGGGCGACTTGTAGCTACCGGCGTCGGCGGGGGGAACTACTTCTTGTCAGCAGATGCGGTGGGAGAATTCGTGGGTGGCCTCAAGACTTACGCTTCTCGTTCCAGTGGGCCTCGACGTTCCATTGGGTATAGGTATCCTTGGGGTTGTTGCTCTTTGTGCAGGTGACCTCGATCTGCTTGAAACCCCACTGAGGCAGGTTCACGTTGCTGGCGCGGAGATAGCAGCCCAGGACCGTGTGCTTGAGACGGAAGGCCGTGGTAAGGGTGCGGACGCGGCTTCTGTCGCGCGAGGCAACGTCGCGGACAATCTCCACCTTCCAGTGGTCCTTGTCGTCGCCGATGGTCAGGTTGCCGTACGAGGAAACCTCCTTGTCGCCCTTGGTGATGGGTGCGGAAATCTCGTGGGAGTGCAGGTTGCGGCCGGTCTGGGCGTGGATGAGACGAACAGTCTCGCCGTCGCCGATGAAGCGGGGAGCAGCCTCGGCGTCGTAGTCGGCGTCGTGGCGGTTGGGGTAGAAGAACCAGTCGTTGTTGGCATCCTTGTGGTGGTAGCAGGTGACTTGCTGCTGGCCAGAACCCTCGGGGTAAGTCTGGACGTGGGAGTGAAGAAGACCACCGCCATACCCCATGTTCTTGATGGTAGCGCGCGAGCCGTAGGCGATCTCCAGAGGGCTGTTCTTGCCCACTTCTGTGCCCTTCAGATTGGCCTGGAACAGGGAGCTCATCTGCGCATCGCCAGGACCCGTGGTGTCGAGGATGGCGAAGTGGAGCGCAAAGGAGAGCATGTAGACCAGGAAGGGAACGATGATGAGACCGACGATACGGGTAACAACGTGGGCACCCAGGGTGGTGGCTGGCATTCTGACATTACCAAACTTGTTCCACAGATCCTCGACGGTGTAGAGACCGACGAGGGAGGTGACGAACAGACCGACGAGCTTGACACTGCAGACACAGCCGATGCTGATACCGGTCATGAACAGCCAAAAGAACCACTCGGGCTCGAAGGGGGTGTACCGCTGGTTGTGGAACTTTGCCCAGCAAAGGACGGTAGCAAAGGTTCCGCACAGTAGCATGGAGTCGAGGAGGATAAAACGGCTGATGGTGGTGTACGAGTTCTCGCAGAGGACCATCAGGGTCACAAGCCAGACGGCAGGACGTCGCAGCTTCAGCTCGCGGGCGGTGAAGTAGGCCATGGGAATACAGACAATACCGAAGAAGGCGTTGAAAGCTCTCATAAAGGTGTAGTTGACGTCCTCGGGATACTTTTCGCCAGACTTGAACTCGAAGGATCCATTGTAGCCGGCGAGGACGCCGGACAGACCAACAAGCATCTTGCCCAAGGGCGGGTGAACGTCGAAGTAGTATTCATGCTTGATGTAGTGGCTTCCGAACTTGCCAAAATGCGCTTCATCCCAGGTGACGATGTTGCTTAGGCCAATCTTCCAGAGTCGGGTGAAGATAGCGACGGCCGTGAAGAGGATGGGGGCAATGACAACCTCCCACTCGTCGAGGAAAGAGCTCTGCTGACAGTCGTTGCGTTAGCACAATTATGCCTTCAAGAAAGGGAGGCTTCTGGTAGGAGCCAATTACCTTCTTGGCAAGCTTCTTCTTGTCATCGATCTCAGGGGAGGCCGTTATGGGCACTGCCTGGCCTTGGGGAACGGCTCGGCGTCTGACGCCATCGCCGACGTCTGCGCCAGACGCGATGACTGTCTTCTCGGTCGTCATATCTGATTGAGAGACAAAAGGTCAGCAAACGGACAGAGCGAGGTAGCTGGAATGCTCGCGAGAAGTTCTGGCGACTCACTGTCTGGAGACGGCCAAGCCGAGGATTTGTTTGACGAACGCGGTTTAGGGGTTGTATAGTATGCGGAAGACCAGGAGCTCTGAGCTTCCGGGATAGGGATCGGACGAGTCAGGACTCAAAAAAAGCGTGTCGGAAGGTAAAAATAGGTCAAAAATAAAATAAAGTACGACTTTGAAAAACCCCGGTTGGAGAAATCAGGAATGGCAGATGGAGACAGCAGCTAGAATGGAAGCCCGCAACTCAATCACCTAGATGTACCTCTCGATATATCGCAGGCCGTGACCAGCTCTACTCTTCAAGAAAGCGAGCTGAGAGAAGGAAGAAGACGGACGCGTGCGTAGTTGGGCTCAAAGGGAATCATCCAATTAATATGGATCTGGAGAATGGGATGACGGGGGGATTTTTTGGTGAGGTCGTCTGCTAAATCGGGAGCTGGACCTTGACCTTGGGCCTAGGCTGGCTATGTCTATGCAGTATGGTAATTGGTATGGGTATGGGTATGGGTATGGGTATGGGTAGCGACAAGATCGAACCCCTTGCGCAAACACGAATTAAATGCCACCTATGCACCAAAAGACACGGTATCCCTCCCTTGGAGAACTGTAAGCCCCCCAACCTGCACTTTACGCGAATCTTGTCCCTGGCCTCCGTCCGATCCGTTCATTGGTTGATTGTCTCCAAGGTCGTTGACCTGGAGGACTGGACACGCAGTCCTCAGCGATGGAATGATTCTCAATGGCCCAAGGGGTTCCGTAGTGGGCCCTCCATTACATAGAAAGGTAGGGAACTAAGGTGCCATGCAGCACTCAGTGAGCCCCCTGCCCCCACAGCTTCTGCCCCCTAAAGTCTCCACGGCGCATCACGCATCGCGCCAGCTCAGCGATCAGCCTCCCGGCGGACATCATGGCCTTTTACGGTAGTATGTATCGTAGTTTCGTATGTGGGAGACAGGGACACGCTTGCATGTCAGACCGGATCTGATACAGAGCAGCCGAAGTTGACGTGACTTGCTAGATAGCGAACGTTATACGGCATGGCTGCGGTGGCCGTCGATGTGCTGCATTATGTCATACAAGTGGATGTCGGCTGGCGTTCGACTAACTACCTTACCTCAATGGAGGCCACTAGAGACCTTAGGTAAGGTAGCTCACCTTCCTTTCAGGCACCTCAAGGGACGGGAAAGGCGTTCTTTCTCTACCGGCCACGTAACCCGCATCAACCTGCTACTCCACGTGACTGGGCCTGTGAGCATTGTAGTCATCGACTCTTCATCTTTCTAGACCATTTCGGTACGCATTTCGATTAAGTACTTCAGCTGAAGCCGACTGTACTGGAGCAAACGATACACATGCTGGCCAGGACGTCTCAAAAGCAAAAGAGGCTAGCCACAGCACTGCCTGGATATCAGAACAGAGCAGGGCGGAACCACGACACGGACCAAAAGCACACGTACTTGTAAGAAAGAGACAATGTCTTTGTTCTCAAGTTGACAGCTGCGGCCCCAAGACGACGAGCTCTGACTGCGCTAACCCTTCCAGACTGAAAGAGGGGCCCCCTGTTTTCGGACCCAGCCGTAGATGCCAGTGCGCATCTTCCACCCAATGTCGGAGTCGCGGTGAGTGTGGACCAAAAAAGGAAGAATCGTTTACCGGCGGCTTCGCCGGATGTGGTGGCACTCACGCGTAGACCAGACTGTCGACGGACGGTGACGATGGGTACGGGAGCAAAGGAAAAAAGCGGCAAAGAGGCGTCCAGTGGCATGCAATCAATGACGGCGAACGACATGCTTACGGTACTTTCCTGCTGTCTATTGTCTCTTTTGTCTGTGAGCCCACTGGTAGACTGTCTTGGATCATCAGGCACAAATCCTACAGGGTATAAAGTACCTGCGCGCGAGAAGAAACAGAAGTCCAGAGTTCTGCTTGGCCTGCCTGAGGAGTATGGGGGTTTCCGTGCGTACAAGTATTTTGGTCGATCTCCATGCTCGATCTCTTTGCTGTGAACGTCTTTACTAAGGAGAAATAGGGGTCAGCTCCGGTCGCACCAGAATGCCAGCTTCTCGGGCAGCACAACTGACCACCGGACGCGGCCAATCAACCCTGCCGGTCACGCCTCCTCAAGCCGCATGCGGAGAGGGGGACCATCTGTCAGGCGCGCATCACATGTCTTTTGTGTGCATTTTTGCTGCTCCGTCCGCTCCGCGCTGGTCCTTGTCCATCATTGAGCTTGGCCGCTTCCTGAGGCGATGCCGTCAAATCGAGGAATCACTACCCACGTGTCTCGGTTGGACTATTCCCGCTGAGCCCAAGATGAGAGTAGTGTCCCAATTGCGGTGCTAGACCTTGACGCAAAGCGTGCGAAACAACCGGACCGCCTCTGGCTTCTGACCTGTCTCCACGCATAGTATCCGTACTCCGTACAGAGACTTGAGAAGGACTGCCTATTCCGACCTAACGGTAAGGTCACCAACCTATCCCGTATCCACCGTGCCCACTGCGTCCGACTCCGCCGGAACGACGCCGCCACCGCCGACAGTCATTCTCACCTTAGAGGTCGAGAACGTCTTATGTCATCTCTTCTGCATCCAATCGACCGGTACCTTACCATCTTCGGCACTACCACTACAACTCCCACCACCGCAATCACCGCCAACACTATTGCGAACACCGCTACCTGTTTCGTCGACTGGTGCATATATCTTCCTGAGGACCCCCGGCCATCTTTGTCCCTCTTCTCCTCCGCACCCGACGCTCTGGATGTACGCAGACCTCAAAGAGCCGCGTGACACAACCAGCGTAGCCAGAAGACTGACCGTTTCCGATGTCGTCTCTGGTCTCCGATTTCATCATCAACCCGGTCCTCCGGCAAGCGCGCCGCTTCTCTGAGATCTCGAGAACCACCTTAGTCCCCGAACAGGACCCATCACCCGGCAACAGCCTCGTCGTCAGCGACTCAGAGTCCCCCGCACCTAGCCGCACAGCCTATGCGCCAGCGCCAGTCGATCCGCCTCCCACGCGACCTTCGAGCGCTTCAACCCTACCTGCGACCGTTGACGACGACGTCGCGGAGCCCGATCACACACCGTCTGAACTACCAAGCGCGCCTCGTCTTGTCTCTCCGACCACCACGATGCCACAGGTGGAGGCCTTGCCAGCCGACGACGGCATGGGTGCCTTGCGAAAGCGTCTACTCGTCATTCAGACCCAAGAGATATCCGCCGAGGACAAGGCCCGTCTTATGCACGAGGTTCTGATGGAGGGTTATCGCAAGTCAAGAGTAACCCCTCATCAAGGTGATGCCCGGGTCGAGGCCGTCCCGGTTGGCGAGCAGTGGCAGACAGTACTCCCAAGCGGTCCTTTGGAATCCTTGAAATTCTGGCAGCACCCCCTGGGCGAGCCATCTTCCCCGGAGAAGTTTGCCTTGACTGCCGAGGATATTCGGCCCACCTACCACCCCCCGAGGCCTGCGAAGAACGACGAGCCGGAAGGTCCCAGGGTTCTGGGCTGCGAACACTACAGGCGCAACGTCAAGTTACAGTGCTCGACTTGTCACAAGTGGTACACATGTCGTTTCTGCCATGACGCCGCCGAAGATCACACTTTGGTCAGGAAAGAGACGAAGAACATGCTCTGTATGCGCTGCGCGTGTCCTCAGCGTGCCTCGGAAGCCTGTGTCAATTGTGGTGTTACTGCAGCTCGTTACTACTGCAACATTTGCAAGCTGTGGGACGACCACCCGGACAAGAACATCTATCACTGCAATGACTGCGGTATTTGCAGGCGCGGGGTGGGCATTGGGAAAGATTTCTTCCATTGCAAGGTGCGTCGTGCTGGTACAATATTCGAGACGCAGCTAACCACGTGTCCAGACATGCTGCGCGTGCATATCGATAGCCATTCAGCAGTCCCACAAGTGTATCGAACGGTCGACAGACTGCGACTGTCCCATCTGCGGGGAGTATCTGTTCACGTCTCCCAAGCCAGTCGTGTTCATGGGCTGTGGTCACAGCATCCACAAGAAATGTTATGATCAGCACATGCTAAGCTCATACAAGTGCCCTTTATGCAACAAGAGCTTACTCAACATGCAAAGCCATTTCCGTCAGCTGGAGCTGGCTATCCTCAGCCAACCAATGCCACCCGAATTCCGAGACACTCGTGCCACCGTTCTGTGTAATGACTGCAGTGGGCGAAGCTCGGTGCCCTACCACTGGCTAGGTCTCAAATGCGCCATCTGCACTTCTTACAATACTGTGGAGCTCCAGATCAGTGGCCCTCGAGACGGTAATACGGCTGCAGTAAGGACTGCGGCGCAGCCACCAGAAACGAGGGAGCCCGTGCCAGTACATATACTTCGAGTAGTGCCACCAGCGTTGGAAGTTCCTGCGACGAGAGCTGAGGCGCCCACCGGTGGCCGGCGGAGGCATTCGTCTCACGCTGGTGCTGAAGCACGAACGGCCATGTTGGATCGTATGGCCCGGTCAGCCTCTCCGGGCCCCGTTCCTGGCCTACCACTAAATGTGGCCCACACGACTATCGAGGAAGAACAAGGCGAGCCTGATAATATTTTCAATTTCTGGGGCCGACGTTACCCGGAAGAGGATACCGATTCTTCCATGTCGACCGATCAGGACGACGAGGAGTGCGATGAGGAAGAGGACGACGAAGATGATGACGAGAACGATTTCATGCTCATTGGTCATCGCTGACCTGGCAGTGATGTCGTTCGATGAATGATGAACGCGTCAGTCGGCGATGATCAATTATACAGGCGCAGGCGTACCAGGAACTTTAGTTGTACTTTGATTTGGACATACGGGTAGGCCACGGTATTGGTTTCGGATGCTGGCGTTTTCAGGGCCCCAAGTGGCGACCACGGAGAGCGATATGACCTTGAATTTCACAAATCCTGCGGAACTGGGCATATAGTTTCCATAATCGAATCACAAAGATTGACAGCGTGGCGCCATTCAACGCCTCCGTATAATAACCCATTACGCCTGCCAATGTCCCTGTGTTGTTACCTTTGTTGAACGGCGCTGGTATACACCATACAAGAGCGACTTCAGATTACCTAGCGACGCCGCGCTGCAACCTGCGCCTCGACCTCTTGGGACTCTTTCCTCAGCTCCTTCACGACGGTCTAGATCCTCGGGGGTAAGCCAAGCAGGACGGATGAACTTGGATGGTGTCACTCACAGCAAGAGCCTCAGGGTTCACGCCATTCTCGATCATTGAGATGCAAATCGACAGAGTGCGTCGATCAAGGTGGCAGTTCTTTTTCTCAGCTCAAAAACGTCAGGAACGAGAAGCCATCAGCGGGGCCAGACAGGTGCTCTGTGACTTACGAGAAGGGTCGAGATCTCATGCAGTATATCGACGGCCTGCTGGGCGGCCGCCTGCTTTCCGCTGCGGTCGTCGGCAGGCATTATCTTGGATGAAGATTCTTTTTGGGTCGTGTTTTCATTGATGATTCCGGGGAGGGGTGAGACGTCGTCGCGCCGAGGGTGATTGAAAGCAGATGCGAAGAGGACGATGTAGGTATGTTTACGACAAGCGGGGCCTGCCAGGCACAGTACCTGCAGAATGCCCCAGCTGTGACTTGGGCTGTGCCCAGAGTGTGTACCTACTAATTAGGTAGTACGTAGTTAGTGCTGGAGGCACTGGAGGCACTGAACAAAGCACTAAGATGGTCCACCGAGTCTTTGGTCGTCTGTCGGCGTAGGCCGAACCAAACCAAATCGCGTCTCCATTTGGGCCGACGCGGTGCACTTTACGCGATGCAGGGATTGGCTGGTCTTAAGTGGGCTGAAGTACCGGCAATGGGTCGCATTTCTGCACCACCTTGCTAGCCACCGTGAATGCGACGGTCTGAACTTTTTCACATCCCCTTCTCCGAAAGTACATGTTTCATCCTCCGCTCACGTCAATGAGACCGAGCCTGCTGCTTCAGCCAGAATTTTCTTCTTGATTCCTTATTTTCTTTATATGTTTTTTCCTACGCTCCTAGGCATCCATTTCTTATGGTGCACCACCTCCTGTAGTCCACCGGCTGCTCTTTCCTCCGCATAATGCAACACGCCCTGCTGCGTTCTCACGATATGCTCGGTTTCTTACGCGCGTACTGTCTGGATTTACGGGATACAACTGGGTCTAATGGCTGAAGAACCGGAAGAGACCAGCCGCTTGTACGGCCCACCAAGAATTACCATTGTTCCTCATGAAGGTATCGACGATGGACCACCTCTTTTGCACATGAGCCGTGTTCCGACCCCGGGTGAGTGAGCCGTCAAATCCAGACTTACACTTACTAACGTGCCAACAGCTCGAGCACTTCGCATTATACAACCATTAGAGCCTTGGTATCAGCCTGCTCGGTCCGCAGAAGCAGCGCCTAACTCGACTGCCAATCAATCGCGACGCGTGCAGAGACGATATCTATTCAATGCTCACCCCGAAGCCTTCGTTGGCAGTTCTGAAGCCTCCGCCTTCTTGGCCGAGGGCCTCTCTCAGCTTCTTCGCCCCGAAGTGGCGCCCTCGTCTCAGCCACTCATGACCATCAGCCAGATGGCCAATGTCAGTTCTCATACGCATGTCGGCCCCGTGCCTGTACTGGCCATGGCCGCTGGCGAAGCGGGTGAGCTTTTGCGATTGACAAAGATGGACGCATTGGGGTGGCAATGGAGCAATCATGCAAGCCCTACATTGCGCCTTCTCAGCATCGATCAGCTCGACCGAGAGGAAACGGTTCAGTGGGCGAGTGACGGAGCCCCGATCATTCAAATCAAACCCGCGCTCAGCTTGGTACGATTCGAGCCCACCAGATGGCTTCTTGTGCAAAAGAAGACGTCTACCACGCTGCTTCAGCCAGAATACCATCGCATCCCCGTTTCAGAACGACTGCCTGGGGTTGAAAAGCCTACCGACCGCCCCTCAAGAATCAACCCAAAGCCCATTTTGACCATCACCTCGGAGCAGACGGGCGGCTTCGCCCACTGCGATGTGTCATTTAGTTACGGCTCTCAGAAGAAACCTCCACAGCTGGCCATCATCGACGAGTGTGGCTACTACAGTGTCTGGGACATCAAGGGACGAGACATGATCGGATCTACCTTCAAGCGCGCCAAGCTCAGACACTGCGGTCACATTCAGTTGGGCGTTCAGGATCAGCTGCCAGACGAAGATTCACAGGATTTCCGGCCGGAGCATCACGGCATCCTATGGATTGGCCCTTCCGCCCCAGGCGTTGATCTTTGGGATATCCGAGAGACAAAAGACGTTGACATGGGCAACGACTTGAGTGCGTTGACGGCAAGATCGAAGAAGATCATCGTTTGGAACCAATCGAAATTCGAGGTCATCGACGTCAAGGATCCGGCATTTCGGAAGAGCTTGCCCATCCTCAAGCCGCACGAGATTGACTACATACTCGACGTCCAACCGAATCCGGTGAATCGAAGTCAGGTAATTATTCTAACGACCTCAACCATTTTCTGGATCGAAACAACCTCGGAAACAAAGACTTCGCTCAAAACGGGCGGTCTTGCAATCCTGCAATCTTTCGCACATCTGAGGAACACCGACGCCGACTCTCTGAGGCTTACGGTCCATCATAGTGGACATGGACCGGGCAATGACAGCTGTATTGCGTACGTCTACTCGGACAAGTCAACAGAAGTTGATCTGTACTGGTTCTCGGTCCCGGAGAAAACTGGTCTGCCTCAATTTCAGCATTTTATGCTGCAGCTCGAGATTCCGACAGAAGACGGCAACAAGAGGCCACTCAAGATACAGTCGCTATATCCCACCCCGGCCTACTTTGACGAAGCAGAGGCAAGACCACCTACGGGTCCAGGAGCCGAGTATGTTAAGAACGACGTCGGCTTCCAGCAATTCTTCGTTCTAACACAAGACCTGGGCCTTGGCCAAGCCATCTTGGCCGTCACGGACAGTCGGGAACTGGAGATCGTCCCGCCAGATAATAACCGTGAAATGACCAAAGACAACGGAAGGCGAGCACAAAAGAGAAGACGAAGGCATTTTCTGCATCATTTTCAGGACACTTTCGTTGTGCCTGACGGGCTCGGTGACATGGACGAGCTGGCACAGCAACGTGTCCATCGATACCGCGAACTCGTACAAGACATCCAGAACGGAGAGGACGAGAAGCTTCCCCAACGCTGGCCGCGGCTGCAAAATTTTGAGATATTCATGTCGTTCGTTGCGGTGTCGATCAATTCGGTCATCAGGGCGACGGAGGTGGAAAATGCTCGAGACCCCTTGGACGTCTTCAACGCGATCCAGGCAGCGACAGACAACTGTCTCGAGACCGAGGGGGGTTACATTCCTCTGCACACTCTGTAAGTTTCGATAGGAAACCCCCTGCTGGGCGAAATACTAACAGCATGCAAAGCAATGAGTACGAAGGACAAGTCTTTGAGGCACCTCCGGTGACCGACGCGGCTGTAGCCGCCTGGGACTCTCGTCTGCAGCAACTCATCAACCCCTTGGGGCATCGCGTGATTTCCCAGCCGTTTATATCATCGTTCCTGGGCCACTCGAACTCGGCGGCGCCATTGGCAACCATCCGCGAACAACTGGAGAGTCTGTGGAGCACGGCAAACATCCCCTCGCGGGCGCGAAACTCTCGCGATGTTGTCCTCGCAGAAACGGCTGAGGCCATTGCGAGATCACTTTTTGGTGTCGCGGTTCTCGACGAAAACATCCCGACAGTGGAAGACGAGCCTCCTACATGGGTCCCCACGCCGCCCAACATGCCGGCGCCTGAATCCAACCAGCGGCTCTCCATGTCCAGCCAGAGAAGCTCCATCGGCAGTCAGCGACTTTCCGTGTCGCCTAGCAAAACTTCGCGTCAGTTCATGTCGCCCAGCAAGCCCTTCAACAACATGTCGCCCATGAAACCTCGTTTCTCAATGTCACCTATCAAGCCGCGGCTCTCCATGTCCCCCAGGAAGCCATCCTCTCAACCATATTCCTCACAGCCAGTCTCATCGCAACCTTTCACCTCCTCCCAACCCTTTTTATCTTCCCAGCCATTCGGATCCTCTCAAACCCTCACCTCCTCAGCCCCAACCAACTCCCAAACCGCCGCCGCCGCGTCCAGCGAAGACGCAGCGGCATCAGCCGCCTCCGCTCTCCAGCGCCTCAGCATGCTCGCCGCGGACATTGACACGTCTGTCGCGGGCCGCCAGCACTCCGTGCTCTCCTACTGGCCCACCAAGCGCGGCGTTACCACGGAAAATTATGTATCCTCGGTTCTCGCCTCGTCCAACAAGCACATGGACGCCATCCACGAAAGGCGCCAGCGCGTCGAAGAACGTCGTCGCAAGCGCAAGTCACAACTCTACGGCAGCGGGGCCGCGTCCTCGCAGCCCTCGGGCACGCAGGACGAAATGGTCGATTCCGTCGTGGAAGCGCTCCCCGCCACGCAACCGCTGCCGAGACTCGCGCCGCCAATCATCGGGTCCAGCCAGGCTTCGCCGAAAAGGGGTTTCTCGCAGATCATGTCGTCGCAGGTGCCGCAGACCATGTCGCAGCCCATGGCCGGGCGGCACGGTATGCGGTCGCCAAAGAAGGGGAAGAGAAAATCTGGATTCTAGCAATATCGCATCGTTGCGATGTTTTCTTTTGGTATTATACGTGTCTCGTATGCCATCGTGCCGCAGCGCTAGGCTGCTGGAATAGTCCCCATACCCCATTCTGAATCTCAATACTACATGAACCATTGTGTTTCTTCTACACACCCTCGTTTTCCCCACCGAATGAACTACAAGTATCCTTCATCTCATCCCTCACTGCCGTCCCCCAATCCCCCCACCAACTTGATTGATCCCCGCCCCCTTCACCTTGTGATCCGACGGGTTCGCCGCCGACTCGTAGATGATATTCGCCGGCGCGCGGCCCAGTTGCATCCACTCGCCCTTGAAACCGAGGTAACTCACGCGCGTCTCGTCCTCTTCGCCGTCGCTAAAGTTGTCCACCAAAAACAGCGTGAGGCGCTGCACGCGGCCGAACAGGGCGCGCTTGACGGGGATCTCCTGCACCTGGCCGGTGCGGGAGAGCTCAAACTCCTGGGTGGCGGCGGCGTCCTCCGCGGCGGAGAAGTCGAGGTCCTCGCGGTTGACAAACACTTTGAGGGTGCGCGGGGCGGAGGGGGAGTCCGAGGTGCGCAGGAGGATGGCGTGGAGTTTGACTTGGCCGGTGAAGCTACGGCGAGGGGGGTATGTTGTTAGTTGAGTTGAGACGTAGAGAGGAGTTTGCTTTGCGACTCACGGGACGTTGATGATGAGCTGCTCGTCGGCGTCGCTCACGAGCTCGGGTTCGGCGTTCAACCGCTCGGCCCAGGTCTTCTTGACCACGGCCTTTGCGCTGCCGAAGTGCGACTCGTTGAGGGCCGTGACTTCGTCAAAGTTTATGTGGCCGTAGAGCGAGTGCTGGAGGGCGGGGGTGAGGTCATCCGAGTGGTCGTGCTCGTCGTGGCCGTGGCCGCCGTGGGAGTGGGAGTGTTCGTCGTGGCAGTGTGACATTTTTGAGTGTGCAAGAGGGGCAGTAAGTTTTGGAGGGGTTGGTATGCTTCTTTGTTTGGTTTCGATGAGTCTTGTTGAGAACAAAGATAACGTTGCTCGGTACGGAAGTCTTTTGGTTTCGTTTCAGTCCAACGGGAGGATGAGATTGAGAAAGAAGTGAGCTGAGTGAGTGAATGGAGCTTGAGTGGTGCTGGGCTGGAGGACTTGACAAACAGGACCCCACATACGGACGACGTTGCATTCTGAGCTTCTGATTGGCCAACCTTCAGTACTTTTGATAACTTCCCCTAGGGTCCGGATCTGGCTTGGTCTCTCGACTTTCGTATCTGGCATCTGCATTCCGTAGTGCCGGATCGGAGACATTTCAATGACTTATGATCATGGATACCGCGTCGGAGCCGACAATGTGCGTTTGCCTACACCTGTGTTGCTGCTTCGGGCCACGATAGCAATGCTCAAAGAGCGCATGTCGTGGAAACGACACTTCTCTTGTTCTCTGGCAGAAAAGACAAGATCAACTCGCGTGTTTAATGTGAAATCGAGTGCTCGGTCTGCAGTAGCTTGTAGTCATATTGAGATTACGTGACAAGCAGGTGGCGATCATCCTACCTCACTTAGAAGTAGACACATAGAAGACCATTGTATCATGATGGATCGAAGTGGCCAGTGTCAGTATATGTACACGGATGTCATCTCACCCGCAATATTGTATTTTTTCGAAGGTCCTTTCCTTGGTCGACGGGGTAGCCGGTTTCAGCCGAGAAAAGATATCATAAGCTGTCGGGGCGATTGCCGCGCATAAAGACGGTCTAGACCAAGTGAGTGGCTATGAGTATCCTCAGTTGTGCTCAGTATCAGTCCATTGGACTTGCACATTAAACGAAAGTTGAGCCTCTCAAAATACCCCGTTCGTTCTCCAATGTTGAGATCACCCCTGCCTAGGGCGGAGTTTTCTATCATTGTTCAAATGGAAAATCCTGGGCTACATGATTAAGGAGCGCGCAGGCCTCATGACCAGCCTCCCAGCCCCTGTTGAAGTTCGGGGCACCTCTTTGACCGTACATATATGATAATCCATGAGTTTTATGCGCATAATGAGAAGGCGTTTCTTCGCAGGCCTCTCTCATTGATCTCAAGGGCCCACACATCGCTTCACCATACACAACATCACGAAGTCGAGGCAAGGTAGCGAGCTGATTCTTATTTGTCCGTGGCTTTTCCATGTTTCTCGTGCTTGAAGCGACTCTACAAAAAGACAAAAAAAAAAGGCGAGAAGAAGCTACCACCCAAACCAAAGCCGTAAAAAGTAGCCAGTCTCGTGGTGATATCATCGTGCAGCCAAAATGGCCGTTTGCCCAACTCTCCAAAGGCCACTAATTTCGTGAACCTGGTATTTCCCTTTCCACTTTTCATTTCCGTGAACGCCAGTGTGCAATGCAAAACCATGGCACAAGGCAATTTTTTGGCCAGGTAATGACTGGCCAAAACAGGTCAAATACAAGGGCAGCCGTATCGTGAAGGGGCATCCCAAAAGAGGACGAGCAATGATTTTGAGATTCGGCTCTCTCTTACTGGCCGTTGGGGGCCGGGAAGCTGAATCCTGGGGGAAACTGGGGCATGCCGTTGGGACCAGCGGAGATGCCGAAGGGAAACTGTTGCGGCAGAGGCTGCGCGTTGGCCCCTGAAGCCTTGTCGTCACGGCGCTCACGACCGCGGTTCCAACGGCCTTGGTCGTCCTGATCATTGTCGCGAGTAGAGCGCGGTCCGTGGTTGCCGCTCTTGTCCGTCTGCATGCGGCGACTGATGGCCTTTGAAGAGACGCCGGCTCCGATCTCGATGTCAGGTTCCTCGACGACGATGCCCGTCTCGATGGGTCTGCCGCCGGTGCCGCCGTACTCGGCGGTAAGCAGCCACTTGCGATCGGCCTCGGTAAGCCTGGAGATGGGGATGATGCTGATGCCGGTAGAATAGTCGCTGCAGTCACGAGGACCAAAGCCAACGCCCCAGCGTGTCTACAACTTCTTGTTAGCAGCGTATCTCCAGCATCGAAAGCCATATGAAACTCACTCGCAGGGATCCATCACTATCGCTAACTGCCTCTCGCGCTTCCTTGGCGCGGATGGCATCTTGGCGGGTGATCATCTTGACGAAGGCGTGGTGCTTCTCTTTGTTGACAATGCAGGTCTGAACCGGACCATAGCGACTGAAAAATTCGCGCACTTCGCGTTCAGGGATGCTATCGCTTGCGTTAGTATGAGATCATGATAGCAAATGGACGAAAAGGTTGCTTACTTAACACCGCCGACAAACAGCGTTCGACTAAGTACCTTGATCTTACCAGAGCCCAGGGACCTATCGAAGTCTATCCATTTCTCACGAGAGGCCTGACGAGCGGGCGGGCTACGGCCGCTTCTGTCTGCGGGACTCCGTTGACGATAGTCTCTGTCACGAGCCCGAACATCTCGCTCTTGACGTTGTCCGTGACCGGGAGACTGACGGCCAAAGTCGGAGCCGCGATCGCGGCTACCACGAGGCGAACCGCCTGCCTCCCAGCGGCGACCAGGAGACCTAGATCTAGAGCGACCACGATATCTGTTGGGTGATCTATGACCGTTGTTGTATCCACGGTCTTGGTCACGCTCGCGGCTTTCGTTGGCTTGCGCATGGCCGTTCCATCCCTGAGCAACATTGTAGGGAACCTGGGTTGTGGCTGACATACTTGGTATGACTGAAGTAGCAGATGGTGCCAGAGATGCAGGAGGGAAATTGCCAGGCTGAGTGGTATTGAGAGCAGCAATGAGAGCAGGAATCTTGTCCACAGAAACCCCTTGGTCAACAAGGGTCTTGAAGAGCAAGAATTGCTGTTGCTGAGCTGGATCGTTGAGACCATGAACTGCTGGCATCTGTGACACAGGCGCAGGCATAGGCATAGACGTCGATGTCGACATTAGCATATTCATCGGCATACCCAGGTAATGGTTTCCAGCAGGCTGGTTCAGGCCCTGAGTGGGAGGGGGCTGGAAAAGGGTAAATGGCATAGCAGCAGGGGTCGTGGTTGGCTGAGGCACAGGTGGTGTTGAGTAGGCT
Source organism: Colletotrichum lindemuthianum (assembly GCA_001693025.2). NCBI lineage: Eukaryota > Fungi > Ascomycota > Sordariomycetes > Glomerellales > Glomerellaceae > Colletotrichum > Colletotrichum lindemuthianum. The sequence goes on along the minus strand of MASP02000089.1, from coordinate 233,150 downwards.
GGCTGATGTTGGGCTGCGATGTTCTTGAGATTGGCCAGCACACTCAGGGCATTGCTCTGAGCTGGGTCTTGGGCTGGGGGCTGAGCAGCAGGCTGGGTTGAAATCTGAACTTTAGGCTGAGCAGGAGGAGCAGCAGCATTTCGAGAGATGTTTGCCAGCGCGGCCATGATGGCGCTGGTGTCCTGAGTCGAAGGGGCAGGAGGCTGAGCAGGAGCAGCAGGCTTGTAGCTGTTGTAACCCATGAACTCAATCAAGCCTGGGGGGGGACTACCCGCCGGCGTTGTGGACTCAACTACGCAGACATATGTTAGTGGTGCTGTTTGTCAAGGCATGTGGCAGCAAAGATGGGCTTCCTCACAGGGCAACATACCCCGTTCATGCGCATCTTTCAGCTTTTGGCGAAATGACTCTATCATCGCACGCGAAAAGGTCTGGCCCTTCTCCCAGATTTCAAGCAGCTTGGAGATCTTATCCTGTAAGATACGAAGAAGTGTAAGTGGTTATCCTCAAGGCAGCTCTAGGTGGACAGCAAGGTGTAGATGGACACTTGTGTGAATTATCACACTTGCTTCCAGTCCTTGTGCTCACATGCCAAATATAAGATGGCAGTGGAAGGGCGCTTTCAATGAAAGACAGACACATAGCTGGCAGCCTCATTAAGCAGGTAGGCAACCCAACATGTTGATGGAAAGAGGCACCCAAGGCTTCAAATTCGTACATACCTTCTGGCCCTCAGGCGGTGACTGTAGCATGTCATTCATCAAGACTGGCATAAGCTCTGAGACTCGGTGTACACCAGCAGCATAGGTTCCATCAGGAGCAGAACCATCAACATGCTGACCACGAGACTTGGCCTGCTCAAGCCACTTGCGAGTCACAGAATCTACCACATAGAGAACACCCAGCTTGTGAGACATAGGTGCCTTCTTGAAGTGGGTGTACAGTTTCTGAACGAGAACTGACTCAGACTATGAGAGGTAGAAATAAGCATAAGGTTAGTCTACATCACCAGGCAGAAGTTGGACGGTAGAAGTATAAAATCGTACCTGAACATTGTCGAGACACAGCTTGGTCAAGCCATTAATGCGATTGGTAGTAACGCCAGGAGGCTTCAGGCCGAGCATGGCCTGGAGGCCAGCTTCTAGCTCTGCTACAGCAGTAGCCATGATGCTGGCTGGGTTGAGAAAGTAGCGAGGTAGACGTAAATATGGATGGCGATGATGAAAGTTCGGTGTTTGAAAGTAGGTAGGCCACCTTGTCCCGGGCGTACACGTACGAAGGGTTCAAGGTGAGGTAGGAGACAGACGCGTAAAGCGGACAAGGTAGTAAAATATGGTGAGGGTAGGTAGGCGTGTGCGTTTCTGCGATGGCCAGCAGCGAGAAGTCGTTGTTTGCGCGCAGCTGGGAATTGCGCGGTGGGCGATTTACTGGTTCTGTACGAAAAGACGCGGGCGCCCCAGGAGGAAGCGAAGTGGCAGGTGGCCCAGATCAGAGAACCTCCAGGCGTTCCTTCTTCAGCAAGAGCAAGCAAGACCCAGCCGAACCAGACTAGACCAGACCAGACTCAGTCGCTCCTTCCCCGATCAACTTTTGGTTTACAGGTCGCAGGCAGTGAGGTACCTTAAGGTAGAAATCTTTTAGTGTCGCAGGCACTCTAGAGGTCAGGTACGAATTACTCGATTCCAGTGGATGGAACAAATCTCTAAGGTACTTTGTACGGGACACGGCGCGACCTTGCGAGTCGTCCAAAGTCACAGAAGAGATTTCTAATTGCGCAGGAGTCGTCGACGACTACTTGGCTTTTTTTGGCCCCAGGATTCACCCACGGTCGGACTAAGCGGTTTCTCGGACCAGACAATAAGTACGATAGTCGTCAAGACACGATGCGGCCTCGTCAAATGATGGAAGTGTAGGGGTTATTATGCCTCGGACGGGTGGCGGTGATGCAGAGTTTGCGCTGCGGTATATCAGTACGCAGTTTCCGTACGGCTAGGGGAGGGTGAGCGTGTGATGTGGATGGCAAAGTTCGCCGGCGGGGAAGGCAGCTGGGTAGCGCTTTTGGGAACGGCGTGAACCGCTGAGAGCTCTAGCTTAGTAAGAGGTGCTGCCACAGTCTTCCAAGTCAGAGATGGTCAGTGCCCCGAAAAGCCCACAACAGAATCTTTGTCATCCGAAGACGGACCTGAGTCTGGCTGCGTGCTGCCGTACTATAATCATACGTTGTAACGAGCGGTATGGTGTACTCCCCCCGAAGTTCTGCCGCGAGGGCGAAAGGACTGGACGCTGGCCAGCAGACATGAATAAATATGGAGACTACAGTAGTACGTTGTGACAGAGTCAAAAGTGACAATGACAATATGGAAATAATGGGAAATGCTTCCCTGCGTCACGCTCGGATTGGCCAGAGCTCCAGTCAACATTTCAGCCGACCGAACATGCCTGGACTGGGCACTTCACCGTCGATGCATGCAGCTCTTCGCTCAGGCCTAGTCATACAATACATTACGTGATTCTGTCAGCCACATCATCACTTGTCCTGCAGTGGGCGAACGGAATTGTCAATCAGCCTCTGCATCGCCAAGCAGCAGCATCCTCGGATGAAGCGGTCGAGCTGCTGCTGTGCCACAGAAGGAAGTTGTCTCGGAGACAGGCAGGAGGGTCGATGAACTTCTGCCTATAGGCTGAAAGAAGTCCGCAGCGGGTCACGGAGGCTCGGAGCTGCGGCAGACGTGCGAGACTGAGCTCGGAGGTCAAGGTAGCACTCAATGGGCGGAGATGAGATCAATTGACTTGGACTCTGTTTACAGCTCGCTAACGAAGAAACTGGGACCGGCGTCAACGTCTATTTGTGACGGTGCAACAGCAAGTGTAGTCCTTGTCGGTGTGAGGCTGTGTTGCTTCTCCGTCGTCCCGTCTCACCGTGAGGCGCATAATCCTGAACTGAATCGCAAGCCCAATCCACGACGATGTACTCCCTGTACGGAGTACGCAATGTGCAATACCACAGTATGTGTAATTGGCTTTGATAGCCTTCCGAAATTCGGACGAGGACGGGTATTCCGAGAGGAGCCGCCTAGTCCACAATTTCGGCTTCTCGCGCGCAGAAATGGGGCACTGGATACGGAGGAGACATTGACAATAGCGCATGCGCAGGACAGATTTCAAAGGTAGATGGGTGGATACTGAAGATATGTACGGATACGTAAAGAGACGTGGGACCTCAGAGGAAGGTGAGATCCAAAGATCGACAGGACAGATCACGATTCATTGGAGACAGTCGTGGGCCTCGTATGAAACGCTACCAGCCCCAGCCGGGCTTCTTCTCTCCCTCGCGCTGCCTGCTATGTCGTACCTGAGGTGTTGATGAGGAATTCGGTCCAATTGAAACTAACCTGACTAAGTTGTAGGTAACACAGACACGTACAGAATATAGAGGCGTAGGGATCGGGTTGAGGAAACAGAGGGAGGAGGGTGGATGATGAGGTTGGCAGCAGAGTGCTGTCAGGTGGCTGAGAGGCCCCCCCTCCACTCATTCCAGTGAGACGGCCACCCGTACAGCATCATGGCGCGTTGAAAACCTACGTGCGACATGTGTGACTTTGTTGGTAAGGTAGCCATCTGCAGACCTTCAACAGCTAGGTAGGTAAGCTGAGATATTTCGTCAATGTCCTCCTGGTTGACCGCCTGGCCGGACGTTGGGTCTAGTGCAGTAACACTGCAGCCAGCCAGCCAGCCAAAGACAACGGGGTGCTGATGTATCTTATGCGCATAAAGAGCTAGCGTAGATACCTTGCAGTAGGAATTACAGCTCGCAGCGCGGCTCCCGCCCGTATGCCCGGGGCATTGGTGTGGTATTTCCGTAGGTACCGTCCACCCGTCCGGCCTCTCAAGGTGATGTAACTTCCGTGCAGGGGGTCGAGTCCGGGAACGCATACCATATTTTTTTTGCCATTGCGCCTTTTTCTCACGTCTTTTCTTTCCTCTCTTCGACTTCCACTCTTCACCAGTCCTCCACCTTCCCAGTAATATCACAATGGCCTCTGTCGCGCGTCTCTCTTCTTCGGCTCTGAGGACTTCCCTCAGGGCCTCGCCCCTCAATGCCAGGCTTGCGGCCTTCAACGCCGCTCGCGCCTACTCTTCCAAGAGCCAGGTAATATATTTTGCCGTCCATCCGGCCGTCCACGTATCCGAGGCATCCCGAACCTGACACGTCCGCATCTAGACCCTCAAGGAACGCTTCGCTGAGCTCCTCCCCGAGAAGATCGAGGAGGTCAAGGCCCTGAGAAAGTGAGCAAACAACCATCGCGTCCCCTTATCATCGCCGCGGCCTTGCTAACCTCGTCGGCGCAGGGAGCACGGCGGCAAGGTCATCGACAAGGTCACTCTCGACCAGGTCTATGGCGGTGCCCGTGGCATCAAGTGCCTCGTTTGGGAGGGTTCCGTTCTCGATGCCGAGGAGGGTATCCGCTTCCGCGGCAAGACCATCCCCGAGTGCCAGGAGCTCCTCCCCAAGGCTCCCGGTGGCAACGAGCCTCTTCCCGAGGGTAAGTTCGCCTGTCGCATTGCATGGTTGGCCCCGTAAAGCTGACGGCGCACACAGGTCTCTTTTGGCTCCTCCTGACCGGTGAGGTCCCTACCGAGCAGCAGGTTCGCGACCTTTCTGCCGAGTGGGCTGCCCGCTCCGACATCCCCAAGTTCGTCGAGGAACTCATCGACCACTGCCCTACCGACCTTCACCCTATGGCCCAGTTCTCTCTGGCCGTCACCGCCCTCGAGCACACCTCTTCTTTCGCCAAGGCCTACGCCAAGGGTGTCAACAAGAAGGAGTACTGGGGATACACCTTTGAGGACTCCATGGACCTGATTGCCAAGCTGCCCACCATTGCCGCTCGCATCTACCAGAACGTCTTCAAGGGCGGCAAGGTCGCTCCCGTCCAGAAGGACAAGGACTACTCTTTCAACTTCGCCAACCAGCTCGGCTTCGGCGAGAACAAGGACTTCATCGAGCTGATGCGTCTGTACCTTACCATCCACACTGACCACGAGGGTGGCAACGTCTCTGCCCACACCACCCACCTGGTCGGCTCTGCTCTCAGCTCTCCCTTCCTCTCCGTTGCTGCTGGTCTCAACGGTCTGGCCGGTCCCCTCCACGGCCTTGCCAACCAGGAGGTCCTCAACTGGCTCACTGAGATGAAGAAGTCCGTCGGCGACGATCTCAGCGACAAGGCCATCACCGACTACCTGTGGTCCACCCTCAACGCCGGCCGTGTTGTCCCTGGCTACGGCCACGCCGTCCTCCGCAAGACTGACCCCCGCTACATGGCTCAGCGCAAGTTCGCCCAGGGTACGTATTTGCAGCCGATGTCACTTATCCACTGAGCGCGAAGCTAATAATCCTACAGAGAAGATGCCCAACGACCCCATGTTCAACCTCGTCTCCCAGGTCTACAAGATCGCCCCCGGCGTCCTCACCGAGCACGGCAAGACCAAGAACCCCTACCCCAACGTCGACGCCCACTCCGGTGTCCTCCTCCAGTACTACGGTCTCACCGAGGCCAACTACTACACCGTCCTTTTCGGTGTTTCCCGCGCCATCGGTGTCCTTCCCCAGCTCATCATCGACCGCGCCCTCGGTGCTCCCATCGAGCGCCCCAAGTCCTTCTCCACCGCGAAGTGGGCCGAACTTGTCAAGAAGCTCTAAGCGTTCACGCCTAATGAAAGGGGAGAAAAAAGGAGAAGCCGCGGGCGCGGTTAGAGTCGCGCTCGCGGAAAAGCCAGTAGGATCGCACAAGCACGAGCGATCACCAATAGACATGACAGGTAGCGTGTTGTTTCAGTCGGGGTGGATAGAAAGGCTTTGGGCGATACCATCCACTGCGCATGTACAATACCGAGACGGACTGCTTTTACCGGGATATTCTGGGTTGTTTTAGTTAGACCTTCCATGGCCGAGGCAGGCTTGTGTCTGAATACACCAATGCGAATTTGAACTTATACATGATGCCATTTTACAATTGAATGGAGCGTGCGTGCCAAGAAGACATGAGACGAAAGGTGGCTAATACGGATGTCACTTTGGCGCCAGGAGAGCTTGTCGCGATGCAATGCATGGACGCACGCGACCGGACCCGAAAGCTATTACATACATGGTAAAGGCGAGGTCTTTTTGGGTATGCTGGCGACGGACTCCGCCACCATTTATTTATTGGCTTGCATTGGCCAAGTTGGAGGTTTTGAGTGATTGCTGATGGTCTAGCCACGAAGGTCTCGACACGAAAGTGCAAAAGCAAGGTTGCCTCAATTCCGCCTGCGCGTAGGATCCACCCAAGAATACTTCATTGGATGGCGGTATTGGAGAATGGGATGACAGACAAGTACGCGGCAGGTTGAGGCTTCAGTGGCTTTCCCCCCACGGACTGCGACTTGGGATGAGTCCAGGTTGCAATGCAGTTCGGAACATCCCCACGGATTTTTTGCGTTGAGGTCCAGATGGGGACAAGGCTGGAGCTGTTGGGGAGGTTGAGCTCCAAGACCATCGTCTTTAGTCCCTGTTTGGTGCAGCCGGCGGAGATGCCACGGGCCAGCTGATGGCACTGTGACGGCAAGACCCTGTTTTTATTTCTTGAGAGTGGAAATTTGGGAAAGCTGAGCTCTGCTGAGCTGCGATGAGCTCCGGCTCCGGCTCCATAGCGGATGAGGTAAGCTCTATTGAAGTATTGAAGCCTAGTGGCTCATGTTGATGATAGTGATAGATGGCGATGATTGCTATGTTTTGTGGCTGACATCGGATCAGACTCGCCAAACGGACAGAGCATACTCATCTGGGCATCTGCCATTGCATGTTCGTGATATGACTCGGCCGTGAGAATTCAGGTGCACAGGGAGAAGGAAAGGGAGTCTGGTCTTATAGCAATATCGCCATGCCTGGACATAACGTGGTCAATCGGCACACCGTTCGTACAAGCTCGATGCCAGTCTCACCCGTGCCGTTCGCATTCCAGCATTCTTGTTCCCCAATACGGCTTTCCTTGGTGTTCGTCCACACAGACTCGAGGTACTGATGTGAGACTCGCCAAGCTGACGTTCGGAACGCGCCTACTGCGGCCATTGACTCGGCCGCCGTCCAGAGGATACTCGTCCAACCAGCACATCAGACTCAACACACATCAGCTTCATCGTGGCTTGGGCCCGGCGGTATGTTCAAAGACATGCAGCCATATCAAATTGGCGGTGTCGCTGCAAACCCGAGGCGGTGTTCGGTCGATACTTTGGGCCTGTTCTTCTTCTGCCCCGACAGCTCACCACCTAGGTCAGTCAGCCCGGGGGACCAAAAAAGTTGAGGAGTTCCAGTGTCCTTCCCCCCCTGTTTACGCTGCACTGTTTCCCTTAGCAAATCCACCCATTTCCCACGTGCAAAAAGTGCCGCCTCCCTCGACTGCCCAGCTTGTCGGAGCACTCCTTCAATCCTCCCTCTTCGTACTCTCCATCATCCCCCCTGGGTCGAGCACCAACCGTGTCCCTCCACTCTCGTCGTTATTAATTTTCTCGCCTATTCACAGCCGAAAACCAGCTCCATCTCCAGCTTCCTCTTCCCTCGGCCTTTCTCCGAGACCACTCCGCCGACTAGCTCGTTATCCGAGGTCATTCCTAGCATTTATCCCGCAACCTGCCGCGTTCCCCATTCCAGGCTTGCTCCGTACACAAGCATTACCCCATACCCATAAACCGACGACAACCTCCGTCCCCCGCGAAGAAGCACCCTCTTCCCTTGGTCAGGGCCCCTTTCCGTCATCACAAGTAGCAAAGCCATGGTTGCCGTCGCCAACACGCCCGCCCCCATTGGGGAGCCCCAGCAGCTGGAGAAGAAGCCCATCAAATTCTCCAACTTGCTGCTGGGTGCCGGTTTGAACATGTTCGAGGTCACCACTCTCGGCCAGCCGCTCGAGGTCGTCAAGACCACCATGGCTGCCAACCGTGGCGACGGCTTTGGCACTGCCCTGGGCCGCATCTGGGGACGTGGCGGTGTCCTTGGTTGTAAGTAAGCCCCCATGCTCATGGACGACAGCACGACCATCGAACGATATGAACGATGCGACATCGTGCATGTGATTGCAATGTCAGGTCTGACACCTTCTAGTCTACCAGGGTCTCATTCCTTGGGCCTGGATCGAAGCTTCCACTAAGGGTGCCGTCCTCCTCTTCGTTGCCTCCGAGGCCGAGTTCTACGCCCGCAACGCTGGCGCTTCCGAGTTCGGTGGTGGCATCATTGGTGGTATTACCGGTGGTGTTGCTCAGGCCTATGCCACCATGGGCTTCTGCACTTGCATGAAGACGGTCGAGATTACCAAGCATAAGATGGCTGCCACGGGCGTCAAGCCCCAGAGCACCTTCGCTACCTTTATGGACATTTACCGCAAGGAGGGTATCCGCGGTATCAACAAGGGTGTGAACGCTGTTGCCATCCGTCAGATGACCAACTGGGGTTCTCGTTTCGGTCTCTCCCGCCTGGCTGAGCAGGGTATCCGTGACTTCACCGGCAAGAAGAAAGGCGAGAAGCTCGGCGCCTGGGAGAAGATCCTTGCTTCCGCCATCGGCGGTGGTCTCTCCGCCTGGAACCAGCCCATTGAGGTCATCCGTGTCGAGATGCAGAGCAAGAAGGAGGACCCCAACCGCCCCAAGAAGATGACCGTCGGCAACACTTTCCGCTACATCTACTCCACCAACGGCATCTCCGGTCTCTACCGTGGTGTCGCTCCCCGCATTGGTCTCGGTGTTTGGCAGACGGTTTGCATGGTTGCTATGGGCGATATGTGAGACTCCCTTCGATAACCTTTGACTGGACAAGGCTAATCCACATGACTGCAGGGCGAAGACGTACGTCGAGAAGCTCACGGGCGATAAGGTCACGGCTAAGCATTAGGGAAACGGCGTTGCAACTGGAATAATTCCTGGAAAGGATACTGCGTTTGCGAATGACGTTTGGAAAGATGATCGGCGTGGGACTCCGGTTCGGGGTTCCCGCGACTCCGTAGGCCTCCCGACTAGTACCGCCGCGGCCCCGAGCGAGTGATATCCCGGGGACCGCGGATGTATATCTGTTCTTAATCTGGTTTCTGTTTCAGAAATGTTATGCTGCAAATGCGTTTTGCGTCTTCAAAGCTATAGACAAATACTACATGATTACATATCAATTCGTCTGTATTGGTCTCCGTATCTAGCGTTGGCGGGTCCTGGTGTAGGAGAACCCACCTCCGATGGCCCCCCCTCGGTCCGATCCGGAGCAAAGTCCGATTCGACGTCCGCCGGCTCTCGAGCCGGCCGAGCGTTAAGGGTCCGGCGTGAAATAGCCGCCCGTTGCGCGCTCGGGCGATTGTGTGGTTGCTGTGTGGGTTTCGCTGAAACGTGCATCTGCGGCCCGGAAACACGGCCCCATTGTCTCTGGCGGCGCTTGCCAGGGCGGCCATTCTGTGGAGTGGTGGTGCTGGCCACGGTGGCGGGCCAGACAATGGGGTCTAAGGTTATGGGGGACGAGCTAACTGTGGCGATGGGATTGGTGAGAAGGAATGACGGTACGCAGACGCGGGAGACGGCGAGTTCTTTGAGGCTGAGTTTGGTGTAGTAGTTGACAGCTGGCATGGGATGATGCCGGTGATGTGGGACGAGCCATGGCGTGTTCTGCGGCGCAGTCGAGATGAGTGTATCTCGGCTTTGGTATCGGGCATTCTCTGGGTGAGTTGCGCTCCTCGATTGCGTTTGAAATGTGGCTGAATTGCGTCAGTTCCGATGTGGTGAAGATTTTGCTTGGTTCAGGGGGTGTTGGGCCGGGACATTGTTCAGGTACGCTGGCAACTATCACGGGTTGGTATGACGAGGAGAATAGAGAGACCTGGTGCGCCTGTTTATATATCCCTTTATACGTGATGTTCCGCTGGGGGTCGACTGGCAGGCTGTCAGGGGAATAGAGGCAGAACACAATGGGAACATCTTCGACTTGATTCACATATCGCGAGTCTGGTGGGCGGGCTGCGAGCTAGGGATTCTGTCAGCGGGGATTTGACACGAACTGGGTCATGGGGTCAAGAAAACTTGCTTTTTTACACATGATGAGTGTCGTCAAATCATCCTGGGGATGGTCGTCATGTCGAGTGCCTCCTCGATTACAAATACGTGATCATATCTGTGGCGTGACTACTTGAAGCTTCGCCAGGCGGTTGCTTCCCATCTTGACGTTTCACCCTTCGCCCGCTTCTGTTCCACCCGTCTCCCACTATTTTCTGACTGCTGTGACCTGGTATACCACGCCGTTGCCAGTTTCGATCGCCAGGATGAAGAAGGGATTTGCAGTGAGAACGCGGTGTATACGACGAACACGTCGTCCATAGGCTCACAACTCGTTCCCGCTTTTCGTAAGAATGTACCGTGGAGCAGAGTGTCGAAGACAGAGGAAGTTCAATAATTGAGACAGGAGGTAAAGCTGGGGCTAAAAGAATTGGCGCGGAAAGTGCGGTCAGGTCCGGGGTTTCCTCAATTCCTGAATCTTAAGATGTAAGGTATTGCTCGAGCCGTGTAGCAAAAGCTGGAAACAAGACGCATTTTACTTCGATACACCATTCAAAGAGTCTAGAACCGGGACTTCCACGTAGAAAGCCGTCTCGGGTTGCAACAGTGTCCCAAATTTCGGGGTGGTGGAGGCTTCCCACCGTACCTTCTTTGGCCACGAGAGCTTCTTCCTCATCCCGCGTTCAAAATCACACTTCAATTTCATTATTCCTGTGCATCTCTTGGCTTTTTCACGTTTCAAATTCATCCGTAATGTGTAGTGCTGTCACCTTTGGGTCTGACTTGAATGTGCGTTCCACGCCCTATACCCCGACGTTGCGTGCCATAGCGATAGCCTTCGCCGGTTCAAGCAATGTCACTTGAGCTTGACTTTCTGATTTTTCGGCGAGTTCGTAAAGTCATGTTTATTGTGTGGGAAGAGGCAAACAAGAATGAGGAAGGCTCGAGGCGGGCTAAGAGTAGAAAAAAAAGGGGGAAGGTAGGTCCGGAGGCCGGATTCGAACCCGAAGCCTACGCACATCACCCATTTTCATGATGCCCTCTTCGCTCCTTTGCAACGGAATAATGTCATAAAAATCAATGCAATCTTGAGAAATAATGGGAGAAGACAAAAGTCGCTCCGAGTGGCAAAATGGTAGACTATCGCGATTGAGATGAAGTAGATGAACGACTTGAGATGAGGCATATATGCAGAGATGTGACTAAATCGACGACCAGCCAAGGAAGACGGACGATGTACCACTTGGCCATCCCCATCTCCCTTGCTGCAAGTAACATATGTCGCGTTTTGCTTTATGACCTCTTCGACGCGGCTTTGATAAGTGGGGCATCGTTCGGAGAAGATGGGTGGTGGATGGTGAATATGCGTCATGCGTGTAGCGTAAGCCACCCGGTTGGTCTATCGGAGTATCCTTAATAGTGAGTAGCATACATTTTTATCTAAGTCCATAACCTGGAAACTCTAGACTGGGCCATTCTGATGTGTTGGCTTCCACTATAAGCTTCGTCTGTATGACGCGGTCCTTCCTATTTCGAATGACTGCGTTCCACGGACCCAACGAGGAAGTTTGTAACAGTATCTAGGGATTCTAATGTCTCTTTTTTCTTGTTAATAGGGGTAATATGGTTCTTGACGGCCTCCAGGAGTATAAAACATCCCTCGACTGCATGGTTCGATTCCTGCTGGCATTCAAGAGCTCTTCCTGTTGTGTGCTTCTGATCACCTTGGGCCAGCGTTTTTCCATCTTGTTTGAGGATAACGTATAGGAATTCCCGGTCTTCGGCCGTAATATCGTCGTCCATCGTCGTCTGGTTGGCGTCATGGGCGAATACTTGCAAGATAGGCTTCTGATAGTATCCAGCCAACACCTGCTGGAAGAAGTATTGAAGGTCCTTCAGTGAGGAGGTTTGATAATCACCATAGTAGAATCAATCAGGACTGTTACGGGAAACCCTGGGCGCCTGATTCCTTTGCGCGAAAGCCTGCTCTCCGGGTTGCCCTTGCCCAGCATCGTCTACACGAGAGCGGCATTGAGAGCGGCTGACGCTATCATATAAGACCTGGTGCAGTCCTTTCCATCCAACAGTAGCACCAGCGTAGTTCTGGTATAAGACTCACCTGTGTCTTGCTCGTTTCGACTTGCCATCAATTGGTGTGGGAAGAAGAACTGGAGTGCTCCCAATATTTCTGGTCATAATGTATATCTCGATACTTCCGAGCGTCGGTGTCGTCGTCTGCATGTCCCATGCTTAACTCCATCTCACTAAAACAAGCTGGTATTGTCATGAACGTAGGTGACCATGGGCAAGAAACGAACAAATACCTAGGTACTGCCGGAGAGAGCAACGAGGTGGAAAGGGACTCGGAGCACCAGTAACCTACTTCGTCTGGGAAGGTGCAACAAAGCCCTTGAATAATTCGGCACAGGAATGTCAGGATGGCCAAATGAAACCAGGCCGACTCAACATGGTCCACCGACACAGAGCATTCTGCCTACCTCAACCACGACTACAAGGTATTGAAGCGTTACGCAGCATCTTCTACCTTAGCTTAGAACAAAGACGGTATTTCTTCCGTCTAAAGTTCCAAATGGATCGCAAACTCAGCAACCGTTAAATAAAGCAAACAAAGAACCCAAATCAAAGCACAATAACGAAGCACAAAATCTTTCTCAAATCCTAATGTTTCTTGATAAACTTATTGGACTTCTGGATTCCGCTGTAGCATAAAATCCTTCGAAACAGACCTAGCAGCCTGAGAGATGACAAGACTGTGATAGCCGTGGGGGTTATGTCGACCGATCCGGTCAGAGTCGTCCAACGTGTAGGGAATCGTCCAAATACCCGGTGTTGTGGGAGGTACCTGTCATGTTTCGGGCAGCGGCACCCGTTGTTCCTGACGAATGTTGTTGTCGAGGGGCATTCCCTTGGAAAACTTGTTGTCGTACGGCGGATGTAAGTGCCGCGGATGTAGACTTATCGAGGGTCAAGACTGAATTCACTGTAACCTTCACCCCAAGGAGAAGAAAGGGCGCCGTCTGAGCGTACTTTCTTACGCCCAGAAGCCTCCGAGGGCCACCCATTGTCAGCATTCGTCAAGTTGACGGTCATCAATAGCAGGATGAAAGACCTGCCTGGCTCAAGAATGACTCCAGGCAATGGGCGACCCTTATATAACGCAGTGCTGCCCTGGATGGATGAGATCAAGCCAGTGCTCCAAGTCCACCTCATCGAGGCGGTTCATGCAACCCATGCTTCGGTCGCGCAAATGAATAGTGTGTCGAAAGAGTTTTGGAAACCCGATATGCTTGCCTGAACAGTCTTCAACGCCCTTAAACCCCGCTGTCCCTCATCTCTGGTGAATGTCGTCCGGCTAGTATTACACACCGCTGCCGTGGTGGCTTATACCACCCCAGTCGAAGCAGGCCGCTCAGCCGAATCCTTCTTAACACGCACTGCACAAGTCTCCAGGGTAAACAAGGGACCATGTAGCTCTTGTAATCGAACGGGGTACTTCACTTCCGCTGCTCAGGCTCACGTCAGATGAACAGAGACATGACAAACGCAGTCGTCGATTACTCATCTCCCACCCAGCCCTGCCGGAACGGTGCCATCGTGATCCTTGTCCCACGAGAATTGAGACAGAGGGCCGGTTGGGAGATCTCAAGTACATAATCCCTGATGAAACTAGGAGCACAGCATTAAGCCCGGTTACTCTTACACGTCAGATTATTCCAACTGCCTTCAAGATGTGAATGGACCAAGTATCCCAGACACCCCAGCAAGTTGTGATGTGACCTGGCTTCTCCAAAAGTGGACGTCCCAAGACAGCGTCATCTCGTACGCTCTTGGGAACCATCAAACAGATGGCCATTTGTCGTGCCCCAGTTGACGGTGGACACCAGGTCATGTCGTGACAACCTCGTGTTGGGAACAGAAGCTAACGGGCTTGAGTTGCACGACCCAAGGCAGGCCGTCCCCATCCCGAGCCGCATGGCTGACAGGCCATGCTCTGTTTGATATGTTTGTGACACACATCGCCAATTGCTACCCTGGCATCCCACACCTATTAATCTACGACTCGTGGTGTCTTCATCTTCATAGACGTCGTACAACCTACCTCGCTATTGTAGACGATGTCTCACCAACGTACAGCCTTCAACGGCCAATCTACCCAAACTCACGAGAGCCCTCGGTGCTGTGACAGACTAGTTAATCACACCTGCGATATCAAGCCCGAGGCATGAGGTCTCCTCATCCCACGCAGATATCTTACACAGTAGTCTAGCTCAACCGCGAACAGGAAGTCAAAGTTCTCGAGTGTCACGGCAGGATCTCAAATCACGACAACGACAACCTCGACCCATCATGATACCACGACCAATACAAGCAAAGACCTAGTTCCTCCAGATGCTCAGGCAGCCAACACCTCTACGTTTCCAAACCCATCTCATCCCCTAATTGAGCCTCACGCTACGCCTTCCCCACATCTCCATCCCCGACCCCTGCGACCTCACCTCACAGAGCCTCATCAGGCCCCCCTCGAACTCTCCCAAGGAAACGTCCCAAGACCCGTTGAACCTCGAGTATCACGCCTTGACAATGCTCACATCATCTCGCGCACTCACGGTGTCTTCAGCAGCAATCTCGCTTCGTCAACACCTGCTGTGAGACGACATGGTGATGAAGAACAAAAAAGGGGATAAAGTTACATCATGCCCGCGTCATATCAACCTCACAATCAGAAAACGAACAGTAGCCACTGACGTGACGTCGCCGTCTGATTATGCCCATCTCCCGACCCAAGGAATATGTGGCATAGCAAACACGACGTCATGCTACCATTCCCCAACCCGCATCGTGAGCGTTCAAGGTCCGTATAAACAGACTTCAGGCAGAGTCGCTCGTGACCATCACTGCCCGTAGAGGTTCCGCTCCAGCGAGGCTTGCACGGGCGTGGAAAAAAATGGCCTGCGGGTAGTTAGTCAATAAAACCTTTATATCGGACGAGAAAACTGCCACACGCAATGCCATCTCGTATCATTGCAGCTGATATCCCATGGCCCTCTCCCTTCCCTCCTCAACGCCTCCCCCCCGCTCGCCACGAAAAAGCTTCAAGCACACCATAATTGCAGCATGGCCCCCCAATCTCACCAAATTTCCCCGTAGTCCTGCTTGTAGGTCGGGGTATAGCCAAAACCTAGTCGTCGAGGTTTGTTATACGCGACGCCGTGCTGTAAAACCTACCTGCCACAGGCACGCAATTCGTCAACGCGGCGGAATCCGGTCCCAAACTTGGCAGTCTCAAAACTCTGCAGTGTACGCAGCCTCTGTCTGCAAGCCTTGTGTCCGTACATCTCCGTCGTGCAGCACACCCCTCCTCCACTCGTGAATACCAATACGTCCACCAAGTATGCGAGGCCTTCAAGTCGTCTGATTCTAAAAACGCACGCACACCAGGGTTCGAACCACCAATGTTTCCATCCGGGTGCGGTCCGGAACCGCTCGGTCCATCGTCCGTCTCATCGACACTCTTCGCGACACAGACCAGTGACCAGATGCTGCGCTTGCGCTTGCGCCTGCACGCGCACCGGCAACTCTATCCCGAGAAAAAGGCCCTTGATAGATCGACCCACGACCCGGAAACGGGACGAAGAAGAGAAACAGGACTTGGTGAAACGATTAAACGCTGTTTCGCACAGACGGTTGGCTCACCTGGCTGGCGGGCGTGTCCTCTGACCTCTAAACCTCTAGCTCTAGACCTTGTTGCTATTTGCGCCTGCCCAGAAAAAAAGAAGAAAAAAAGGCGGCTTGCATTCCGTGGCTGGCTTACCCCAACTTCAAACTTAAGGAATATTACACAGTACTCACAAATGGTCAAGTTAGAAGAGAGAAAAAGCAAAAAGGACGAAGTGAGCCGTACACTGTGTACATGCCATCCCATCAAATGTTTTCCTAGGTACCCATCTCCACAATCTCGTCGGTGAAACTCGAAACGCATGAAATGGTCATATGGAAGAACCCGCATGAATGTCAACTCAAATTTCCCACGAGGAAGAAAAAAACTGGGGGTTCTGAAGGTAAACAAAACAACCAATTTATTTTAAAGTCGGGATGAAGACCAGATGACACTCCGCCCAGCAATCCCGGTTGCAGACGCCACAAGCAGCAGATGAACGTTGAATGGGTTCACGAACAAAACCCAAAGTGAGCCGCGCCGCCGCCAGAATTTCTGCAAAGAGAAATGCAGCATACAAGGCTTCATTGACTTCGTGCATCGATCCCCTTCCAGAACCCCAGCGAGCAGTAGGGAAAATCGGACATCGACTTTTGGATTCCGAAGCTTGTTTCCGCACCCCTCATGGCCTTATTCTCGCTTGATCCGCAGATGTGCGCCGCTGCCAATGCTGCCAATACGCCTCTCGACGTCTTGGCTGCTGCTGCTGCTGGTGCAAAGGACACAAAAAAGCAACGGCTGGTGAGGTGCTGGAAGGTGGGAAAGACATGTTCCAGTCGTTGTGAAATGACCCCTTCAAGCCGCGGCGCCTAGCCGACAGCCTACCGCGGGCTACTCGCAGGGCTAGAGGCGCTGAAGAGTGTGTTTCTGGCTGTTGCCATGACGAGCCAAGAGTCAAAGGGGGCCAAGACCGGCCGACAAGGCCGCTGGAGTAATAATACATATTTGTAGATGAACAAAAGTTCAAATTATTCCGCACACCGATGGCGCGTTGCCGCCAATGGAACAACAGCACAGAAAACCATCCGTTTCATACAACGCTCCGAGAATCGAACCGATCTTTCTGCCGTTGGTCACTCGCATGACACTCGACAATCAAATTCGGTCCCCACCGTCCACCACTCCATCCCGGGACCTGCGGTCAACACTCGTGGTACGTTATCAGTGGTTCGCAGGTGATCCAGGTACCAGCCTCCAGAGGTTCAATCGTATTGGTCCAAAGGTGATCGCAATTAGTGGCCGCAGCGGTCTTCCCCCAAATGGCCGAGTTGATCCGCTTCCAAACTTGCTTCTAGAAGGGCGGAATGGGCCATCACCACTGCACTGTACTATTAGTGTACTGCACTGCACTCTCAGCAGGTAAGCTGCAGCTGTTACCCGCATGCTCCTGTGGAGAACAACATGAGGGAAATGATCCGCATCGAGAGGTGCGCTGGCACCATCTCAATCTCTGTAAAGACGTCTGGCACCATCTTCGATGTCCTGGAGGCTGGCCCTGTTGGGTCTGCCGCCGCTTGCTGCTGCGGGTTGGAGACCCCCAAGCTGTCCAATGCGAACGAAGCCTCTTGCTCCGTACAAGTATTGCCCTCAGACCTTCTGGGCATCTCGGGCAGGCTTACGTGCCAATCGTGGGCGGTCAGCAATTCATCCTTCTGCAGAACCCTACTGTGTACCGATAGATGGACGGAGACTTTCCGGCTTCGCTCTGCCCAAGGTACTCGGCCTATTGTGAATCGTCGTCGCCCTCACGATGGAGCCAGCCGCGGCACATTAAACCGGGCCCATTCCGGCCAGGTCGGCCAGGTGCTCCAGATAGCCTGAGCCCACTGACTCGTCCCCCCCTTCTCGTGGCTTCTCTCTCAATGAAAACGGGGCGGGCGGGTTCCCATGAGCAGCAGACCAGGACGGCGAGCCAAAAAGCAAGATACGGCCCGTAATCCTTAGCCAACCGTAACTCCATGCTGGTCAAGATGAGTCCTCACCGCCTGATGACGATATGCCGCGAGAGGAATGTCACCGTGACTCAAGGTTTTGGTATCGTCGTCTCTCGTAATTAAGACGGAAAGTCTGGCGTGAATCCCACAGTCTTGCCTGGATCGCCCTTGTGCGCCGCGCGCTCTCAATGACAAGACTCGAGCTGCAAAGTTGCAGGATCTGAGATACAACCTCTGTCGTGCAAGATGACTTGCGAGTCTCGGTACGACGACGGCAAACAAATACGTTACTCAAAAACCGGCTTTTTGACCTAGTTTGATCCTCACTGGTGTGTTTCAGAACACAGCCGACCTGCGTGTGGTGATAAACTGCGACGTCTGTCATGTATGGTGCGCATGCGACCTGAATGCCCGCAGTCAGCCGCCGCCTCGAGGCAATGCTGTGCTGCACATCGCTGTTTTTTGACGTTCCATCGCCAAGCGCTTTAGCGACTCGAGTCCAACTTGGGCCGATTTGTTTGCCTCCTCCGCCGGACGTCTTTGGCGGTCAAAAATGTCGACCCGGGGGCATTCCGATTTTTCTCTTCCGGAACATTTCGAGGCGTCTTGGCCGCATCTGCGGCTAAGATGAAAATGCGGCCAAGATGAAAATTCAGGCACAATGCAGCGGAAGCTCGAAGCTCTTCCATCGTGGCAGCTTCACTCGGGCCAAAGCACGGATCAGGCTGCTGTCGTCTCAAATAACCAGTGTTGGTTCTGCACAGCAGCAGTTGCTAACCCACACGTGGGCTCCTACGACCCTACGACCAGTCCTGTGAGTGCTCGATGACGTCCGACGTGGAGGCAGCGAACGCATTGAGCAATTTCAATCGGACGAGACGAAACAGCTCGTGGGCAGACATTGGTCCGCTCGTTAAAGTGAAAGGGCAGATTCGACGAGAGCTCTAGCCGAAGGTCTTAGCAGACAAGCGCCGATTCCGTGGTGATTGATGTCAACAAGAGCGGCGGTACCCATTCACCCACAGGTTAATGTCCGAAGATGCCAGGGTTCATGGGCGTAAGACGGTGACATGATGCAAAATGAAGCAGCATGCCATCCGTGCCTACCAATGGCGCCCGTAGAAGTCACCGATCAACCAGCACGCCAATTTCGCACGAAGCAGGTGCATTTCCCCTTCACGATGGGTTGCAGGTCCTGTCAACGACCTCGTCTGCAGGGCCATGGCGACGAGCCTACGTTGGCGATTCTCTCCGCGCTCCATCTCGTACAAGTACATGGCTGCACCGCTCTTTCGCCCAGCGTTCCCCGCCAACGAACCACAGTATGCTTGTAGAGTCCGGAGGTGGATGCCGATGGTTGTCGGATCGCCTCATCACCCACAGGAACCCAGGTGAGCGCTGCAAGCGGCTTAACCCCCTCGGACGCCTCGCCCAGGAAGACCCTGTTGAACGGCGCGCGAGCGGCGGCATTCACTGAGCCGTGCGCTGGGGAATACAGCGTCGCGTGTAGCCAGGGGCCAGGGCCGATAGTTTGACACCTTGATCGGTGGCGTCTCTCGCTGCGCGGCCGCGTCTGTACCATGTAGGATACCCCATCCTCGTCAAGTCTTTACGAGTATGCGCACTAATTAATTAGTAGTCCATGTAAAGAGAGAACAGGAGTAACTGATGGCGACAGACGGTCAAGGTGTGCGACGTCGACAGTACGGAGGTAGTGGATCATAGTACATCGTCTCTGGCAAACTTGAAGACTGTCGCAGGAGGTTGGTAATGTTCAAGGGCCCGAGTCAACTGCCAAGATTTTGGGGTTTGACTTGCCTTGCTAGATGCCCATCAGTGCGACGAACTCGCGGACCCTCGATATCCCCTTGGCCCTGTGCTCGCTCAACCTGCCTTGTCCCCCACGGCTTAATGGAAGTTTGCGGGCCACAGTCCGGAGAGCCAAGAAGGATCACCTGCGTACGGGGTAGTATACTTGGAAACGGCCTTGTCTTAGAAGTCGCAAACGAGGCGGTCGTGGGCAGGGAAAAGGCGCATATCAGAAAGCGACGAGAATTTGTCACTACGAACAGCCGAGGCTCACAGAGTGACGGCTCGCTACAGCACCCCCGACCTTCCCCAAGCTCACTAGAGTCTAATGACTCGGAAGGGGTTACGTAGACCCGAATGGCGGCCGATTCGGTGCTCCAGAAGGTAGGCTCGCAGTGACAATGCGGGAGAATCAGGGCCGTCAAATCCCCGCACTACAGGATGCGGGAGCGGAGGCACAGTGCAGTTGTAACCGTATTTCAACGGGCGAAATCGGGGGGATGGGCAGCCGGGGGGGGGGCAGATCCGATAGTTCTACTCCGTACCTGTACTGTGCAGCGATAGAGATGGTGTCCCCAAAGCGATTACAGCCCGGAGTGTAAATGTAAATGGTGTGCCAACTGCCCAATCCGACACCGAGATCTGACTGGCTCTTCGTCGCCGACTCAGCATGCTGCGTGCCTTGTTGCCAAAATGAGGAGCACGAATATACGGTGAGGAAACGCCGAAGTCTCCACGAGTCCACGAGGTCAATCGTGAAGGTAAGGCTTCTCCATGCTCTCAGGCTTAGGCTCCAGCTCCAGCCGGCCAGACGCCCATGTTCTCGGGCCAGCCAGCTTTCTTTCCCTGTCATTCATGGCCTTTTAAACTCTGAATAACAGGTCGGGAGGGTGGAAGTAATTGTAGCCGTGTGCTCAAGTCTCGGTGAGCGGTTCCACATCGGCGAATTTTGCTGAGCTAGAGGACCCCTCTAGGTGGCTGTCAGCCAGATGAGTAAACGATCAGGCGATTCGGCAGTGACAGCGACATATCGAGTGGTGCGGATCGGCCGGGGCGGCGACAGTCGACTGAGTAAGAGTGTGGTCACGTTTGAAAATTGCCCTGGTCGCCATGACGTACAAGTGCAAAAGCTTTTCCTGATAGACTAGCCGAGGAAATGGCAATTGGAGTCTTCGTGCGAATCCGACTCGGCATCTCTACTCGCTCTTTTAGTGATCCATCGAACCATCCTCTCCCATTCTTCTACGGAGTATCCCATCGGGTATGGCAGCGAAAGTGGTCGTCCATGTCCATTCGCCTGTCATGCATCGGTGTCGGTACATGGAGATGCCTGGCGTGGGTTAACGAACGATGGACTGGAGCACTGACATGGGGAGCATGGGAAATAATCAGCGAAATTCTCTTTTCCCGCAAACAATGGCGGACCCTGTATGCATGCGAAGTGCGGTGAACAGTGGGTAATGGTGCCGTAGCGCGTGCCTGAAGGTACTGCGTAAAGTTCCTAGAGAAGACAACGTGTATCATGCGTGATGGTTCTAGGAGAGATATTCTCCGCTGGTCCAGACCGAGACAGGACTTGGAGAAGTTTTTTCTATACGAGCCATGCGCGGCTAGAGGTGAGGCCAAGACGTATTAGTGAGAGGGAATTTTGGGATTGTGGTGGCAGCTCTGCCTCAGTAATGCATGGCATGGCGTTCGCCGCAGGATCCAGACTGTGCCGAGAGTCGCCATCCCACGTTTCCCCGGGTTGGAGAGAGGCCAGATGCGAATGGCACAGATGGAAAAGGGCTCGCGGCGAGTGTTGCAGCATGACAAGGCCAGCCAGACTCCCTCAGAGTTGCAACCTGCGTGTCTTGGCCTTTGGAGAAGAACGTCGATATCGAGCCTGTAAGCGCGTTACACTAGCGTAGACGTCTTACATGATGTTTCTTTGCCCACAGCGGGGCGGGCTGGGCGGAGACTCGCCTTCTCGTTCGTCGGAATCGGCTGTTGGATGGGACCAGCGGGAGGGATCAGAGGTGGACGGGCAAGGTGGGTGTTGCATGGGTCGATAGCTTTCCGCCCAAGGCCTGTCGTGAAGCAAGTGCTGCGTAGTGTAAAAGACAGATTGGGGAACACAGTGCGGTCATGCAGCCGGGGGTAGGCGAAGACCATGGAGCCGGGGTATTATGGCGTAGCCAATGATTCGACAGGTGCTTCCAATTGGGGGAAGAAGAGAGTTGGGGTAGGACGTCGATGGGCGATGGATGAAGGCGGGCGATGTGCACGTCGTTGCGAGAAGGGCCGGCAGGCACTCATCTCGAAGCGCGACGCTCCTCTGCGTACAGAACGTCGCGAGCTTCTCGAGGCAGACGAGCTGGGCGTGAAATGTGGGATTGCCCGACATGTCGGATTGACCCTTTGTTGCTTGTGAAGCTCTGGAGCGGGCCAAGTTAGCGTCAACAGTGGTGCTGCTGGCAATCGCCCTAGCACCAAAGCAGACAAGACCAAGATGTTGCGGAACAGCCGCCCCAAGAGCCTAATGCCAATGCTAATAATCGGGAGCCTTTTTGGGCATTTGACGGATACGTGGTATGGAAGAACAAGACGGAATTGCAGTCTGCAGTGCCAAGTTAGCTACGCAAAACGACAATGAAGTCGACGATATCCGTGCTTCTCTCTCGCCGTACGCAGCAAGATCAACTTCCGCAGGGTTTGCGACTAGGGGCTTGTATCCGTTTATAGAGCAGTTCCGCGACTACGGAACGTGGGAGAACGCGTGTAGCCCAGCGCTGGTGCCCGTTTTGAAGTGTTTGAACATGCACACATGCCCGGACAAAGTCCAGCAGTGCTCTGTGCCTGCTCGTCTTGTCATGAAAATGGGGAGGCGAAAGAACATGATGCTCGGTATAAGGCGCGACAAGTCCCTTCCCGACCTGTCCGATGTCTCGCGTCAAAGCATCAAGGGATACCCGATGTACCGAATCCAGCAAATGGAGCGTCTCTGGTTGGACAATTGACTGCTACTGCTGCTGCAGAACGACCGCACCGCTGCATTCCATCAGAGGAAAAATTCCATACCGTCACTGGCAGACGGTCAGCGAACTCGCGGTACGTACTGCTTTAGCTTCCACCTGCTAATTATCATCCAGTCAGGCACTCACACAGGCCGCCTTACCCGAGGAAGCTCTTACTGCGTAAGCAACAACAGTGGTCAATTCTGTATGGCCTGCGCAGTAGGTGCTACGACAGTGCGCACACGGTATCAGACGTGAGGCCTTGCCTATCCGTATATCGTGTACGCCGTATGCCATCGCCAGGGCCTGAAAACTTTGAAAGGGCCGTTTCCTGATAAGAGACGATTGACAGCTTCGATCCAATGCTTTCTGCCAGGCTTGCAGCCCCAGCTCGCAGGGGTGTTCTCCCCAACCTCCCTCCGCCAGCGGCTGCCGTCAAAGCTCAATCACGAGCAGACCCAGGGGGTTCCTTGCCCTCGCCGTCGCTCATGACTGGCAGCAACTCTTGAAGGCCCCAAAAGCTTGTTGTGGTCCACACATATTGAACACCTTGGACGAATGGGAGGAGACAGAGAGCCGTGTCAATATCGCCGGCAAGACTGTGTGGACTCTCTAGTAACCCCACGTTGATAAACAAACAGGGAAGATGAGTGCCTTATTTTTTGTGTGTGCACAAATTGCCGACCATGTTACTGCGAGTAGGTGCTTTGTGGCCAAGTTGTGTCCTGCGGCGCTGAAGGTAAGGAAAAGGCCGCGATGGGGAGACACCACGGAATACGTAGTAAGTGGAAAACATCATCCACGCATTGCGGGCGGAATAAACGTCGTGACAGCGGCCATACGCGCCGATTGGCGTCGCGATCGGTGACAACGATCCAGGACTCCGTGACTCGTGATGCACTTGACGGCCGTTGGAAAAACAGAGACACGGACCGCTCTTTGATGCTGACCGCTAAGTGGCCCCCCCCGATACCCGTCAGCCCCCCCATACCCGTCACCCATTTCCCATACAAAACCACCTGTTTTATATACTTCCTAGATTCATGGATAGATAGTTTAAAATTCCACAAAAATTATATCAAATAGAAATAAGTATAGTTAGTATAGGAAAAACATTTATATATTGATATAACTTTATTTATAGTATAAAATACTACGTTTTCTACTACTGTTAGTATTTAGTACTACTTTATGTATAATATCTTAATAGTTTAGAGAGAAGGTTTATATATAAACTATCTATGGAATTTTATATCTATCTGAGTTAAAAAGTAAAATAAAATCTATATAGTAATAATATACTTATAAAGAGGTTAAAGTTTTATAAGTAAAGAAGTTTTACTAACTATAAAGAATTTACTAGTTAAAATTTAACTAGTAAATATTATATAGTTAGAGCTAAATATTACCTAAAAGAGTAATTTGGAAACTTAAAGTATATAGAAAATAGATATTAATAAAATCTATATTTTAAGTTTAGTAGACTTTTTAGGATATAGATTAAAAGCCTTAAAACTAAACTATTAGTCTGTTATAACTTATATATAAAATAGTAGTAAATACTAATAATTTAGTAAATTTTACTTATTTTATATATAGAAGTTAATATACTTTTTTAGATTTTTCTATATACTAGCTATAATATTTTTCAGTTTTTATAATTTTTATAGATTTTATAGTTAAGTATTTATTAATATAGAATTACTTAATATTACTGGTTTTATATAGGAATAGAGTGATGGGTATGGGGGGGTGATAGGTATTAGGGGGGGCTACTTATTATTGTATGTAATTAGGGGGTAAAATCTGGTGTATATTATGTGTAATTAAATGTAGCTATATATACTACGTGAGGTTCTATTTTAATTAGGTTAAGTAGGGTGAAGTCTATAGAGATGCTATAAGTGTTTAAGGTTTAAATAGTGTAAACTTTACTGCTTAAATATATTATTTTTAATATATCCCTCTAGTTTTAAGAGCTATGCCTGTAGGCTAGCTTTTTTAAATAATGTTAGTTTAAATATTCTATTTATATGTTAGAGGTTAGCTATAAGAGGGATCTTAGTAGTATCTAAATAGGTTTATGATGAACTTGAAGAGTTTACACTTAGGGTGAAAACTCTTTACTAGACTGTAAGTATAGTAGTTATATAGAGCCCTAATAGCTATATACTATATAAGCTCTAAGGCTTAGGTCTGTAATATACTTCCTACTAATCCCCCCTTCTATTACTATAGTAATAATAGCTATTATAAGCTTTAAGTTTACTTAGTTATATATTAACTTCTAGCTAGTAGTAAAAATTAGTTACTATTATACTTTCCTAATATACTTTTCATATTAGATAGTGTAGCTAATAATAAAAATTAAGTTACTCTATATCTAGATTAGTAATTAAGTAATTTAGTATCTTAACTAGTTCTCTCTTATAACTATAAAATAAGCTTTCCTCTCTTCTACTCTCTATATCTTTCCTTCTTTTAATATATAACTTAACCCCCCCTTTCTATATCTATCTTAATACTACTAAATTACTATAACTCTACCCTCCTTCCCTATTATTAATATTATATCTACTACTACTAGTTCTCTAAATAACCCCTCTAGGCTTCCTCTTTTTTATACTTATAGTAGTTATATTATTAAAAGTGATTCTAATAATAAGTCTAACCTCCCCTCTAGTTAGTTCCCTCTATCTGCTTCTTATATTATACTAAGTAGAATTATACTAGGAAGTTATAACTCTATATATTTAGTAGTAGTTTCTCCTGCTGTTAATATTTTATAATAAAGAGTAAGTATAGATAAGGTTATAACCTCTTTACTGTAAGTGCTAAGTTTTATACTATTAGTTACTAAATTAATAACCTGATTACTATAAGCTAAACTATCCTTATAGAGAGTATAGTTCCTACTAATATAGGTAGCTTTAAAGGCTATTATACTTCTATCCTGTTAGCTACCTTCTCTACTATAATCTAATATTATAATAAGTATCTCTACTATATTTAGTAGGAGCCTTTAGTATATATTATTACTATACTTATAACCTCCTCTACTTATAGTAAGAATATTCTTACCTCTACTTCTGTTTTTAATTTCTAGTAGTTTACTACTAACTTTACTAATATTATATAAATAATAGTAAGTTATTTTCTTTCTTTCCTTCCTCTTTTATTAAGTTCATATCTTATAGTAGGATATTATAATATTTTCTAGTATTTAAAATATTTCTTATTATTATTATAATTATATCTTTAGTCTTACTGAAAGTGGTTCTCTTATTTATTATAACTATATTATTACTATTACCTGCTTCCAGCTTTAATATTTTAGTTATAAGGAGAAGCTTCTAATTACTATTAAGAGTGATAAGGAGGAGAAGGAGATATAGGAGAATAATAATATTTTTAGTGATAATAAGTAAGTTTTTAGACTATAGTTTAATAGTTTATTATATTTATTAGAGTTTCTAGTCTGTAGTCTATATAGTTTTTCACTATTAGTAAATTAACTTTAGCTTATTACTTTTTTAATATCTCTATATTATAATTTAAAATATAATACTATCTTATTATTAATAAGGTTCTTTAGTAGTTTCTATATTAGAATATTATATTCTTTCTATTTTACTAATATATTTTAGTTATATTTTTATTTTAAAGTATTTTTTATAGTGAGGATTTCCTTTATTTTATATTTTTTCTATATTTTTCTATTCTTTCTTATTAATATTAAGATAGAATTAAGATAGGTATCTATATATTACTATAAAGGTAAAATATTATCTCTAGCTTATTTAATAAAGTTAATATAAAATATAGAGTATATATTTACTAGGATATTAAATATAATATTAAGTAGGTTTAGTATATTAATAATATAGTATTTATAGGCTATTTAGTAAAATTTCTTACTTAGCTAGTTTATTTTAATATAGTATAATAAGAACTAAATTTTATTATCTATTTAGAACTTCTTTACTACTTATTATCTTTAGTTTATATCTATCTTATTATACTACTATATATATATTATTACTATCTGGGTAAGGATAATGTTTTCTTTAAGATAAGTAAGGAATATTAAAGTTCTCTTAGAGTCTGAGAGGGTAAAGTAGTTTTTAATCTAAGGAGATAGAATTAGTATTACCTTAAAGTTATTTAGAAGTTTATTAAAGTTTACTTTTATAATAAAAGAGTCTCTATTATTTAATACTAATTAATATATAGTAATATATAATAGTTAGTTTAGTTATAAGAAGGTAATATATATTTATAAGAAAGTCTGAACTTTTAGTATTATTTATTCTATCTTACTATCTATCTAAAGGTAGAATAATAATAAGAGTAGTTATTATATCTCTGTAAGTTAATATAATATTAGCTAAAAGATATTTATTTAATTTAAGTTATAGTTAGTAATAATTAATATAGAGAATTTATAAAACTGCTACTAAGTATTCTAGAAATATTTTATATATATTTCTATAGATATTAATATTATTATTTTAAGCTGGATATATTTAG
The DNA here is from genome assembly GCA_001693025.2 of Colletotrichum lindemuthianum. Lineage (NCBI taxonomy): Eukaryota > Fungi > Ascomycota > Sordariomycetes > Glomerellales > Glomerellaceae > Colletotrichum > Colletotrichum lindemuthianum. Next base: position 206,085 of record MASP02000089.1, on the reverse strand, counting down.
ATAATTAGTTTATAATAATTATAAGGAACTTAGGGTTTTTATTTTTTATAGATAGTAATTTTATTATAAAATTAATAGAGATCTGGAATTAGAACTAATTAGGAATTAGGAGGGGTTATAAAAGCCTCTAATAGTATTACTAGTTTTTATATAAATAGTAGTAAATATTATATATCTATATAAACTATTTAATATCTCTTAATATTTTATCTTAATTTTAATTTTATAAGAAAGTTATAGATATTAAGTTAATATTTAAGTAGCTAAAGATAGGGAAGTTATAGACTATCTGAAGGATTATAGTTATTAGTAGCTTATACTTTAGGATCTAGATTTAACTTTAGTATAGTAATATTCTATTAGGTTTTACTAAGTAATTAGTTATTTATATTTTTATATTTATTATAAGTAAGAATATTCTTAATATTTACTAGATTACTTTAAAGTGGATTTAATATATTAATATTATTATAGTCTCTTAGTTCTATAAGGTAGGTAATATAATATTCTTAAAAATAATATATCTATCTAGTAATCTATTAGTAGCTTATTAGTAGTATGTCTCTCCCACTATAGTATCTATATAGTATATATCTAGTGATTTATTAGTATTTTATTAGTAGTATATCTCCTTTAGTATAGCTTCTAAATCTTCCTCCTTAATCTTAGTAGTTCTAATTAGGATTATTTAGAAGGGCTCTACTATATCTTCAGTATTAATTTAAATAGGCTGGAGGATCTATATTAGTAGTTATAGCTTTATAATATTATTTTAGCTCTACTGTAATAAAATATCTAGGTATGCTATAAGGTAGTCTGAATAATATTATAAGATAAAATTAAATTCTAATAAAGTTTCTATTTATCTAATTTATCTCTCTAAAATAAGTTTTAAGCTTATAAAATACTCTAGGGTTTTATAATTAGAAAGAATAGTGAAAAATTCTATAATATTTTATAACTTTACTAACTATATTTTTAGATAAGATATAATAGCTAATAGTTTTTTATTATAGATTATATAGTTTTACTATATTGAAATTAATAAGGTTAAGTAGTAAATTACTAGCTGAAATATATTTTCTTTATCTTCCTGTAAAAAATAACCTCTTAGGATTACTTCTAAATAGTTAGCTTTAACTATTATAGGCTTCTTAGGATCTTACTAAGTTATAATTAGTTTTAAGATAAATATTAGTTTCAATGTTTTAAATACCTTCTAGTATATTTTATCTTAGTAGAATAAAATATTTTTTTATATTAATTAAGTAAGAGATTCTATTAGGTTTGAGAAGTAATCAACTAGATTATAGTAGAAGTTTATAAAGTTAAGAAAATTCTAAATACTCTAGATATTCCTAGGTTCGTCCTACTTCCTAATAATTTTAATTTTTTAGGATTATAATAAATATTTTTTTCTATCTTAATAATAAACTTAAAGTATTTTATTTTTTTACTGAGAATTTATATTTTTCTAGATTTAGATATAGACTAGCCTCCTGTAGTTACTTAAAGATCTGGATAATTTTAGCTTTATAGTTGTTTTTTAATTTATAACTATAGATAAGGATATTATTAAGGTAAGTTATAATAAAGTTATTTAGTATCCCTTAAAGTATCTTATTAATATATTACTAAAATATAGTGGATATACTTATTAATCTGAATAGTGTAATAAGCTATTTAAATAAGCTAAACTATATTTAGAATATAGTTTTATATTTATTTTTTTCTATAATATAGATTTTATAGAATATTATTTAGATATTAACTTTTATAAACTATATAGTTCTAGTTAATAAGTATAGAGTTTTCTTAATTAATAGTAAGGAATAGTAATTATAGTAACTAATAGTATTAAGAGTCTAATAATTAATAGAGAAATATTATTTCCCTCCTAGTTTTTTTATTAGGAGGATAGATATTCCTACTACTGAGGAATTAATTTAGATTTAATTTTTATCTATTAGATTAGTAATTTAGTAGTAGACTTTAAGAAGATATTCCTTTAGTATATTATAGAGAGGTTTTATAGGAAGTTTAATTTTATCTTATCTAGATTTTTCTTTAGGTGAATATAGTAGTTATATATCTCTTAGTATAGTAGAAAGCTAGAAGTTTTCTCTTTATTAAATAAGTCTGTAAAAAAGATATAGATAGCTAGTAAGGTTAGTATCTCCTACTTTAATATTATTAGTAGTATAGCTATAAGGACTATATTAATTTATAATAAGTTAGTTACTAATTACTTATATCCTCTTTATTTTAACTTTAAAAATATTAAAACTAGTAACTTAATAAAGTTAGTAAAATTTTTAATAAACTTATTTTTTAGCTTATTATTAATAGTCTATATTATAAGACTACTAACTAAATTTATTCTTATTTTATTCTTTATAGGATTTAAAATTACCTAATAATATTATAACTATAATTTCTTCAGGATAATGAGTTATACTATTCTAAATATAATATAAAATAGAGCTTTAGATATTTAGCTATTAAGATTAATCTGAATTTTAGCTATTTTAGTAATTTCTATATTTTAGTTAGTATTTAGAATAGTATCCAGCTAGTAAAACTATAGTAAGTTAATAAATATAAAATTATACTATAATATAAAATTCTTATTAATTACTTTATAATAATTATGATTACTATTAATTTAGATATAGATAAAGAATTTATTATTTATTAATATAGAGACTAAGAAGGGTAGTTTATCTATCTGGCTTTATATCTCTCTAGTTTTATCTGTTATTATAGTGATGTTATTAGTGGTTATACTATTTTACCTCCTAGGGAGTTTCTTCTAGAGGGTTAGTTTTTTTTCTTATTATTTATAATTTTTTTATCTATCTAAATAGTCTGGATATTAGTGTTTAAAGTTGTTAGTAGGTAAGTAAGATATAGTTAGTATTTAGTAATAAAATAATCCTTAATGCTATAATAAATATAAGTATTAGTTTGTATATAAGTTTAAAAGGTAACTAAGTCTACTTACTAGGTTTTCTATATATTTACTGTAGCCTACTACTGTAGTTTACTTATTATAATATTATTATTACTAAGCCTCCCCTAGTGAGGAGTATTAGTGATGTTATAGTGTTATGTTAGTACTGGAGTAGCTTATATAGCTTCTATGCCTGTTATTAGTATATTCCTATTCTAGTTAACTACTAGCTTTATCTGCAGTTAGGATTAGGGTTAGTTCTAGCTTTATAATTTTATATTAAGAATCTTAAAGTTTATAGTAATTATATAGTAATATTAGACTGTAATATAATAGTCTATCTAGCTAATCTTATAGCTAATAGTAACTATATAGATTCTATATAAGAAAGTTAGGTGGAGGTAATTAAGCTGAATATTACCTAATTAGATATACCCTCCAGTTTATCCTAAAGCTAATTTAAACTTAATAAAAAATTTAGTGAATATTTACTTTAGTTCCTATTAGATATATTAGATCTTCTTTAGAGTCTAGATACTATAGTGGGAATTCTTATAATAGTTAGTAAGATACTAGAGGAATATATTAATATTTTATTTATATATAAGTTTCTAGATTATATAGAAATTACTAATCTATATTTAGATTTTTAGTGAGAGGTTAATTTATAGGAACTACTAAAAGTTTTCTAGTTTCCTAATAAAAAGCTAGTTAACTATAAGTTTATACTAAATTATTATCTTTTAGGTTAGGAAGTAGAAAGTATTACTATTAAAGGGGATACCTGTTAGAAGAGGCTTTCACTTAGTATAGGAAATTTATATTATTTATATTATCTGTATGAAGGCTACTTAGTTCTATTAGAGTTTTATAAGGATCTCTTAAAAAGTCTGGTTCTTAGTTATAATTTAGTCTACTAGTTACTATTAATTAGTAGGATTTCTTATATTAGGATCTATATTACTATTATCTACTATTATCTTAATATTTACTATTATTTAATTAGTCTACTAGTTACTACTAAGTTAAATCTAGATAGGAAGTTTATTAATATTAGAGGTTAGCTATAAGAGGGATCTTAGTAGTGCCTAAATAAGTTTATGATGAATTTGAAGAGTTTACACCTAGGGTGAAAACTCTTCACTAGACTGTAGGTGTGGCAGCTGTGTGGGGCCCTAATAGCTGTATGTTATATAAGCTCTAAAGCTTGGGTCTGTGATATTATATCTTATAAGAGACTCTTTTTACAGCTTTATTATCCTTATTAAACCTCCACCCCTATAGTAGGAAGAGTAATATTATTTATAGGTTATTTAGATGTTCCTTATTATTTAAACTAAAAATACCTCCTAGTGCCTTAGGTACTTTAGACGTCCCTAAGTTTTTTTTTAACTATATTATAGTTAGAGTTAGAATCTATAAGTTCTAACTAATAGTTAAAAACTTTATTAAGATCTTTAAATATTAGTGTAAATAGCTTCTCTTAAAGTTCCTCTTCTTACTATACTTTCAGGTAATTTAACTAGTTTATTATATTAATCTAAATAATAAAAATATTAAACTAGTAGCTTCAGAAAAACTTTATAAAACTATTAGCTATAAAATCTCCTAAAGGTATATACTTAACTTTAAAGTATCCTTACTAAGTTTCTTACTATAGTTAGTAGTTATAAATATTAATATACTATAGTTTTATATATAGTTACACTATTTCAGTAGTTATAAGATATATTATTTACTAGTTATTATACTAGATTCAAACTACTAGATAAAGTTTATATATTTTACCTCTACTAAAAATATTTATCGTAAGGTTTACTTAAAGTATAGTAATAAGGTAGCTGGCGAAAATAGCTTCTTATACTACTTATAATAACACTAAAAACTCTACTTTAGTTATTAAAATAGTTATAATATCTTATTTATTAACTTACTATACTATAAAGTTACTAAAGAAATATATAATATAAACCTGAGAGTTTTTTTAATCCTCACTATTATCTATAAAACTAGTATCTATAGTAATAATAAAGCTATCCTATAGATTATTAAGCTTATAGCTAAACTTAAAGTAGAGATCCTTAGTTTTACTAAGATACTATATTATTCACTCAGCCTCAACTTAGTAATTATCTCCAGAATTCTAGTTAAAATAGAATAATTAACTAGCTATATAAGTAATATCTAATCTTATTATAACTATAATATAATTAATAAAACTAATATCTTATTAATAATATTTAATCTCTATATAGGAAGCTTAATTATACTGTATAAAGAGTTTTTTAAGTCTGAGGGGAATATTAAACTATTTAATATACTATATATATTTCGTAAGACACTTAAGGAACTTTTTAATATAAACTACTTAAGAGAATTATAGCTATTATATTATTTAATCTTAAATAACCTTAATACTGAAGAATTATTATAAGTTTTTACCTCCCTTAAAATAATATTCCTTTTAGAAATCTACTAATAGTATAAATATTTTAGATACTTCTTCTGAGGGGAAGGAGAGTATATAGTTATTAATATAGAAGAAAAAAATAATATACTCCTTAAGTTAATAATATAGCTTTCCTATAGTAAACTTAAAACTAAAGTATTTAAAGCTTACCTCTAGATAATACTACTAGAGGAGAAGAGATTTTTAAAAATTATAAAATATTTTATTTAGATAGTAAATCTTTCTAAACTTTTAATAACTAGATAGTATCTCTATATAAACTACCTTATTAAATATTATTTAGATAAAAATATTAACTATATTATACTAAAGTAACTTAAGATTAAAATAGTTAGTAATTACTATAAGAATTTAAAAAAAATATACTTACTAAAGTAACTATATAGATCTTATAGTTATCTTATAGTTATTAGTCTCTATAAATAATAAGTTAAATCTTAATTTTGAGAAAATACTTATATTTATTAAACTTATATATATAAATTTAGTAGTAATTTAGAATTTTTAAGTTCCTTATAAGAATCCTACTAACTTTACTCTAGAAGCGTAATTTAATATAACTTCTAAGATAAACTTTTTAGCTACTATTATAACTTTAGTATATAAATAAGTAAATACTACTAAGTGAGATATAAGTAATAATAATAATCTCTACTATAAAATTTCTAGAGTGGAAGCTTCTATTTTCCTATATTTTAAATACTCTCTACTATCTAATTTACCTTACAGTTAAAATTTATCTTTCAGATTTATAATAACGTTTTAGAATCCTCTTAAAATTTAATTCTCTAGAATCTCCTCTAATTAATAACTTATATAATTCTATAGTTATAAGTGAGAGTATTTAGAAATATCTTAAAATAACTAAAAGATATTAATTAAAAAAGTAATTTTAAATAAAAATCTCCTAATTACTCTAATATAATACTTTATCTATCTCTTATATTTAACTCTCTCTAGAGGCGCCTGATTTCCTCACTTTCCTATAATCTTATCTATATAAATAAAATTATAAAAGAATACAGTAAGTAACTTTAGAGGAGTTAATAATATAAACTTTATAGTTTTATATAAAACTTCAGAAGGCTTAAAGTTAGCTATAGTATAAATATAAAACCTTAAGCTTTTATAGCTACCCCCTATATTTTCAGTATAAATAATCTTATTAAGCTTTTTATTTAAGCTTAGGTAAGTATTTAAGCTAACTTTATATAACTTTACTATAACTAATTACTCTTATAACTAATAAGAAACCTTATTAAAGTCAGACTTCTTAAAATTATCTTATAAAGAAGCTAAATTACTATTAAAAATATTATCTTATTAAAAGAGATATTATAAGTTATAATAATTTTATTTTACAAAAGATTCTATACTTAAAACTAGTTAGTTAAAATATAGCTAACTAAAAAACTAATAAAAACATACCCCTTAAAGTAAGTAAGGTAATTATACTTAAGTTTTATATCTATAATAAGAATAAAATATTTATAGCTATATATATAAAGATAGACTAGGTCTAATCTTACAGTATTATTCTTTTAAGTAACCTTATAAAGTCTCTAATATAATATTCACTAGCTTAAGAAACTTATTAGTATATAGTTATAGAGAAATACTACTACTTATAAAATTTTAAGCTAGAGATTATAAAATAATTTACTTCTTTCCCTTATAGCTTTTATATAAACTTTAATAATAATTTTAATATACTCCACTCTACTATTTTAGCTTTATATATATAATATAAATAGCTTAAAATAAATATTTTAAGTAGTTAGAATAGTTTTTAGTTTCTTATACCTAGAAACCTTATTATTACACTTAAAACCCTTAATATTAATATTATACTAACACTTAAGAAGTAAGATAAAATTATTAAATATTATAGTTATAATAGTTTTAATATAATCTATAAGATAAAAATCTTATAAGTAGTTAGTAACTTTATCTATAAATATTAAAGAAGAAATATAGCTACTATAACTCTAGTAATAAGAGTGAAAGTTAAATATAATATACTCTCTAGAAGTAGTATATAAAATACTTTCACGCTCTATATAGTAAATAATCTATTTTACCTTACTAATACTATAAGCTTCATACGTCTTCTAAGTAAGCTAATACTTATTATATTTTAAATAACTATCAGTAATATAAATACTATATATAATTAAGATAAAGTAGTTAAGAAGCTTTCTCCCAGAATATTCTAACTATTAGTATTAAAACTATTTATTACCTTTCAGAAATTTTTAAATAATCTCTATAATATATCTCTAGTAGTAATAGTATCTAGAAGAGAACTTATACTATACTAACTATATTACTAAAATATTTAACCTCTTATAAGATATATAATATTTAAAAACTTATTAGTTATATTAAATATTAATAACTATAATCTCTAAGTAATTACTTCTTTATAGTTAAGAGGGGTAATTTAGCTTAGTATTCTACTAGTAATCTCACTTTTATAACTACTAAAAAGAAATAAAATTTATAGCTAGAGAGATATAGAAAGTAATATTATAGAGGTATAACTTAACCTCCTTACTTTCTAAGATAATAATATAAATCTTAGTGTTTCTATAGTCCTTAATAGATACTAATTTAATATTATACTAAATATAATCTCTAAAGGAAGCTCTTCAGAAAATTATAAAATACTTAATATCTTAAAAAATATAAACTGAAATATCTAAATTAAAAATAAATAAATTTTAGAGAGAATATTACTAAGGTCCCTCTATATAGTAAACTTACTATATAATATTATAATTATTTTAACTAGAAAGCTAATTATATAGTTACTATTATCTGAAACCTTAAACCCTCTTTAAAAAGTCTAGATCCAAAGTAATTTATTATTTAATTCTCTTCTTAATTATAATATTAGGTATCTAACTCTTATATATAAATAATAGATATATATAATAATAATATAAGAATAAGTAGTATTTACTATACTTAAGAGGATATAGATATCTATCTAAACTATTAAAATACTTCTTACTATTTTAAAAAATTAAATTACTATCTATAGCCTCTAAAGTAGTATTAAATACTTTATAGCTAATTTTACCTTAATAGAGAGTTTCAGGAAGCTACTATATAATCTCTATGATAATTAAAATAATTTTATTTAGTAATATTATATTTAATTAATTATAAACTATTAATATATAATCTTAAATATATAATTTAATTAGTAAGTAAGCTAGAAAAAATATAAAATTATTAACCTAAAATATCCCTATAATAGAGAGAGTATAGCTAACTATTTAAACCTTATATATAATATCTTACTATTTCTAAAATTATATTTTAGTTAATATCTATATAGTGAGGTATTTAATTTTAGGAGACTAAAATATATTATAGTATATAGTAGCTACTTACTAGAGATAGAAGTTATTTATAATACTAAAATAGTTATAGAAGTTTATTAACTATATAGTAAGATCCTCCTCTATATTATAATACTAATAGTTAAGTATATTACTAATATACTTACAGATTTAAGATAATATATAAACTTAATTTAACTACTTATATTTATACTTTTGAATTTTTATATTATAGAGAATATAAATAATTATATAAACTTTTAAGCTTTTCTCTGTAAAATTTATAATATTCTAAATATAAATCTATTTAGAAGCTTTAAGTAGAAGTTAGAACTCTTTAGAGTAAATTTACTTTATAGGAGTAAATTTATTAAGAATACTAGAGGAAGTTAAGATCTCTAGAGTATTTATTTTGGATATTACTATAGATATTTTACTTTTTTTTTACCTTAGGAAAATTATATATAAGAGACTTTTAAGAAGCTACTAAATAGAAGCTTTTTTAAATATCCACTTTAAAGTTAAGATAATCTTATAAATTATAAACTTTAGCTTCCACCTTAAAGGAATTATATTAAATAATCTACTAGTTAGCTTCCTTAAGTATTAAAATAGAGATATTTTCAGTAGATATCTTAGTATTTAAGATATATAAAATTATTATAATATATACTTTTTAACCTGGTAGCTCTTCAGTATTATGAGACTCTTAATTATTATATATAATTAGGAGACAAGATCTGGTATATATTATATATAACTAAATATAGCTATATACACTGCGTGAGGCTCTACTTTGACTAGGTTAAGTGGAGCGAGGCCCGTGGAGACGCCACGAGTGCCTGAGGCTCGAACGGTGCAAACTCTGCCGCTCGAACGCGTTATTTCTGACACTTATCCTCTGCCGTTGTTGTGGAAGTCGACGGTCACACCTAGAACTGGCTTTGTTCCATCCATCCATCCATCCACCCACCACGGAAGCCATTGGTTTTGACTATTCCAGATGGACGGCGGCGGGGATAAGGTGCACAGGGGCAGCGCGCACGCGCCAAGCAGTGTACGAAAGAACCAGGCCAGGCGAGGCGAAAAGACGACGAAAGAAGAGAAACCCACGGTGTGCATCTGCCCATCCTATCATGGCCTGAAGGGCCTCGTGAATCAGTGTCGTCATTTGCTGCCGTTGTGAAAATCGCGCAAGCCCTGATTCCCTTTGGCCAGGGCGCCTCCGGAGAACCCAGGAATGGAAACGCAGCGGAAAGCCCGTCTGGGAGGCGAGAAAAGCGGCAGCACCAACAATGAAAACGAGGAAAAAAAGACGCAGCAATCGAGTAATCCCGCGGTCAAAAGCAGGCCAGGTACGGATAACCAAAGGTCAACAGGTACGGTGTAATACGTACGAATGAAGAACAGCTTACCTTAGAATTACCTACAATTTGTGCAGTAACGCTCACAGCTTGGTGGTAGCCACGCTGCAACAGGGTACTACGCACTCCAGGTAGCGTTGCCTTGCGATTTACGTACCTGCCTTACTACGTACATGAATATGCGTGCCGTGTCCGCCCGGTCGGCAACTCCACCGCGGTCGTGGTGGAAGCGGTGCAGCCCTTCATCTTTTCCCTGTCCCACTCTCCACGAGTGATGCGAGGTATCACCGACGCCCAGCGAGCCAGTCACAGGCCTCGGGTAGGTGGGGGTGTTGGTGGTGGCCAGCCGGCCGAGGGAAGGTGAAGGGCAAGAAAAACAACAAAAGAAGGATACGTCTTGGGTGCCGTTAGCGCAATGACTGGAGCGGCCAAGCCCGTTTGCCCAGTAGGAGTGCACTAGGTACTGTGTAAATCACGGTAAAGCAAGGAAGGGGAAAAAAAGTTGAACGAGGAACCACCTTTTCGGTTCCCACTCTCAGAAGTCGACTCCACTTGAAAAAAAAACACCCACATCTGCCCGGACCAAAGCATGGGCCAGGTACCGCTGTGCCTGACCTTACCTCTCTGTATCCGTACCCCCATGTCCTTCCATGTCATCGTTTGCACTGATGTTCTTGAAGGTGGTGGTCTCTGCACCACCTTGACCTGGGAGAAGCTACACAGTACAGCCTGACCCGGCGAGGCCATGTGGCCCACTATACTTTGTTTACTTGTGAGATTGCCATGTTATTGGGATTTGCACACTGTGATTTAACAGCGTCAGTGACAGGTCGTGATCGCGGTCGTGGTGCGACTCAACGCGAGTAGCAGAGCGACGTAGCGCTGGGGTCCCAGGCCGTCCGATAGTGTCTGGGTGTTTGTGTTCAGATGGCCATGCCCGTTATCGTCCGTTGCATTGGGAGCTTTGCTCCAATGTGCCATCCCATCCGCCGCGCGTGTGAGTGCAGCGCAACGGCAAAGATTTCAGCGAAACACTTCAGACAGCCCAAGCTCAGGGTCAGAGATGACGGCGTAGCTGGTCCGTGGCTGCCCAAAACTGATGGTTATTCATTTCCAGTCAGCCAGCCAGCAGTGTCGGTGGTTCTTTTCTCTTTAGGGTAGACAGTGAACGCTGACGCTGTCTGCTTGCGGTCAGTGGAAATGGAACTGCTGCTGCGAAAGCTAAATATTCGTATCGCACTCAAGCCGTGTCTTGCAGAGACAGATTCGTACTGTCACAGCTTCGTACCTCGTAAGCACATCGCTGTACTGTGATATACCATTGCATTGTTCAACCAGGTGTCGCGCAAAAGAGGTTCCCATCGCGCCCATCAGTGACCAATTTTCCCCAGCTTTGATTGGCTTTTCCAGACCCCCGCCCAGGTCAGGTCAGATCCTGACTGGTCTGGGCCAAGTGAGCCTGTCAGGTCGACGCAGCTTAGTGCAGTCCAAACGTTGACTTACGGTTCTTCCGTCCATCGCGTCGTACGCGGAAGTGCAACGGCAGCACTACTGCGTATTTTTTTTTTTTTTGCGTAGGGAACAGGTGACATGATGTAGCATCTTCAGCTTCATTTGCTTTCTTCGCGACGTCGCCAGGAGGTGCCAACAAGTGCCTGCCTGGGCCCGTTTCTTTCCAAGCCTTACTATAGTATACCTCGCCTTCCCTGTATCTTTTGTTTCCTTTTACCTTGTAATTTGGGTACTCAATAAGGTAGGCACATTAAAGTAGGTAGGTTAGGCAAGGTAGCTCTGGGCCCGCGCTGCCTTGCGGGCAACTGGGGCTTGATGGCAGTATGCCCTGCTATTACACTACGCTCACAGAGAAGTAAGGTACACAGTGACTGTGGAGATCGTCCATGTATGTACACAATCGAAAGAGAATGGATATCTTCCTTTACCTCACCTTGACTACGACGCGGTAGACCTGATACCTGACCATGCACCATGGCTACTGCGTACACAGTAAAGAAAGAGCACCTTGAGGCCTTGCCTGCCGCCACTGCTGTCATCGCTCTCCGTGGTCGCTGCCCGTCGGGATCCAGAGCAGGCAGGTATCGCTCTGTCTTTGCTCGTTGTTCGCTCATAAAATGTGGACGGGAATAATACCTTTGTCGCTTGCGGGTACGTAGTGGGGACACCGATTGGGGAACAGGCTTTTTCGCCCATTTTTTTTCTTACTTTTCCTCTACTGCGTACGATTACTCGCAGTACGCCGCACGTCGTCTCTCTCTCTCTCGCTCTCTTTGGCTTAGGACTTGGTGAGCATCGGCCGGAAAGCTCGCTCCATGGTCCACATTCACACCCACACACACACCATGAACCACGCTTACCCACGCCCTTGCCTTAAACAGACCCCCTGGGTGTTGCTTCCGCACTCCAACACTTGCTGCTAGGCCAGGTACAGAGTACTGCGTAGCTCGTGGTTACATGGTGTTGATCCCATGTACCGCTGCACCAAACTCATACATACCCGATCTTTCACTCCCAGCTTGGTCGCCTCTTGCGCCGGGTTGTTGCCCGCGTCTCTTCGCTGCCACCTCCCAAGGTAGCGCTTTCTTTATAAGGTTCCGTCCCTCTCCTCCGTCGCAGCTCTTCCTTCTTTTTCCCATCACCCACGAAGGCTGCCTTGGTATTGGTATATAACACTGCCTTCACAATTCGTGTGGTGCTCAACCCCCTCTCCTCCATCTCTCTCAATCACCCATCCTACGCGTTTCCTGCGATCCCTCAGTATTCCTAGGCCGCCCGTCCTAAGAACAGCAGCGCCTCGCCGTACTCGGGACATTTCTACTCCCTTCAACTTCTATCCGCGAACAACTTCCCACCAACTCGCGCATACAAGCTTGAGCAGAGCTCGTCTGTCTCACAACCAGTCGCAATGGCCGATTCACACGCTACCACGGCGCCGGCCATCAACACCCCCATCGAGGGCCACAGATTCGATGAGAAGGAGCGTCCTCTCGAGACCCCTGCCGCCAAGGGGCCCAAGGTCGAGGATGACGAGGAGGAGGACGAGGATATCGATGCCTTGATCGAGGATCTTGAGAGTCAAGATGGCCATGTCGAGGAGGAAGAGGAGGGTATGTTGTACCCTCGTCGATGCTGCTCAAGAACACTGCTACCAAGGCTGTCACCTCTTGAGCACGTCGACATACATCGTCGATGCGTCTTGCTAATACTTTCATCGCAGATGAGACTCCTGGCACTGGTCGTGTCGTCCCCGAAGACCAACTCCAAACCGACACCCGTCTCGGTCTCACCGAGCAGGAGGTCACTAACCGCCGCCGCAAATGGGGTCGCAACGAGATGGCCGAGGCCAAGGAGAACCTTATCCTCAAGTTTGTACGTCGTCTCTGCATCGTCTGTCAGTCGAGCACTGGCTGACTTAATCGCAGTTCATGTTCTTCGTCGGTCCCATTCAGTTCGTCATGGAGGCTGCCGCCGTCCTTGCCGCTGGTCTTCAGGACTGGATCGATTTCGGTGTCATTTGCGGTCTTTTGCTGCTCAACGCTGTTGTCGGTTTCGTCCAGGAATTCCAGGCCGGATCTGTAAGTCTATACGCCCCACTCTACTGGCACGCGTTGCCTAGGGTTCCCCGGAGCAGCATTGCTGACCCCCACTCAAGATTGTTGCCGAACTCAAGAAGACTCTTGCCCTGAAGGCTGTCGTTCTCCGTGACGGCACCCTGAAGGAGGTTGAGGCCCCCGAAGTCGTTCCCGGTGACATTCTCCAGGTTGAGGAGGGTACCATTATTCCCGCTGATGGTCGCATCGTCACCGAGGATGCTTTCCTCCAGGTTGACCAGTCTGCCATCACTGGTGAGTCTCTCGCCGTCGACAAGCACCAGAACGACTCTTGCTACGCTTCTTCCGCTATCAAGCGTGGTGAGGCTTTCATCATCGTCACTGCCACCGGTGACAACACCTTCGTCGGCCGTGCTGCCGCTCTCGTCAACGCCGCCTCCGCTGGTTCTGGTCACTTCACCGAGGTCCTGAACGGCATCGGTACCATCCTCCTGGTTCTCGTCGTCTTCACCCTCATCATCGTCTGGGTTTCCTCCTTCTACCGTTCCAACGGCATCGTTACCATTCTGCGCTTCACCCTTGCTATTACCATCATTGGTGTTCCCGTTGGTCTTCCCGCCGTCGTCACCACCACCATGGCCGTCGGTGCTGCCTACCTTGCCAAGAAGAAGGCCATTGTCCAGAAGCTCTCTGCCATCGAGTCCCTCGCCGGTGTCGAGATTCTCTGCTCTGACAAGACCGGTACTCTCACCAAGAACAAGCTCTCTCTGGCCGAGCCCTACACCGTCGCCGGTGTTGACCCTGAGGACCTCATGCTTACTGCCTGCTTGGCCGCTTCCCGCAAGAAGAAGGGTATGGACGCCATCGACAAGGCTTTCCTTAAGTCTCTACGCTACTACCCCCGCGCCAAGTCGGTTCTGTCCAAGTACAAGGTCATCGAGTTCTTCCCCTTCGACCCCGTCTCCAAGAAGGTCACCGCCATCGTCGAGTCCCCCAACGGTGAGAAGATCACCTGCGTCAAGGGTGCTCCCCTCTTTGTCCTCAAGACCGTCGAGCAGGACCACGTCATCCCCGAGGAGATCGATCAGGCCTACAAGAACAAGGTTGCCGAGTTCGCCACCCGTGGTTTCCGCTCCCTCGGTGTTGCCCGCAAGCGTGGTGACGACGGTGCCTGGGAGATTCTCGGCATCATGCCCTGCTCCGACCCCCCTCGCCACGACACTGCCCGCACCGTCAACGAGGCCAAGGGTCTTGGTCTGTCCATCAAGATGCTTACTGGTGACGCCGTCGGTATCGCTCGTGAGACCTCCCGCCAACTGGGTCTCGGAACAAACATCTACAACGCTGAGCGCCTCGGTCTCGGTGGCGGCGGTGACATGCCCGGTTCTGAGGTGTACGACTTCGTCGAGGCTGCCGATGGTTTCGCCGAGGTTTTCCCCCAGCATAAGTACAACGTTGTTGAGATCCTCCAGCAGCGCGGCTACCTCGTTGCCATGACTGGTGACGGTGTCAACGATGCCCCCTCCCTGAAGAAGGCTGACACTGGTATCGCTGTTGAGGGTGCCTCTGATGCCGCTCGTTCCGCCGCCGACATTGTCTTCCTTGCCCCTGGTCTTGGTGCTATCATCGACGCCTTGAAGACTTCCCGCCAGATTTTCCACCGCATGTACGCCTACGTCGTCTACCGTATCGCGCTCTCCATTCACTTGGAGATCTACCTCGGTCTGTGGATTGCCATTCTCAACCGTTCCCTGAACATTGAGCTCGTCGTCTTCATCGCCATTTTCGCCGATATCGCTACCCTCGCCATTGCCTACGACAACGCTCCCTTCTCCAAGACACCCGTCAAGTGGAACCTGCCCAAGCTCTGGGGTATGTCCGTCCTTCTCGGTGTTGTCCTCGCCGTCGGCACCTGGATTACCGTCACCACCATGTACGCCCACGGTCCCGACGGTGGTATCGTCCAGAACTTCGGTAACATGGACGAGGTTCTTTTCCTCGAAATCTCCCTCACCGAGAACTGGCTCATCTTCATCACCCGTGCCAACGGCCCCTTCTGGTCTTCTATCCCCTCGTGGCAGTTGTCCGGCGCTATTTTCGTCGTTGACGTTCTCGCCACCTGCTTCACCATCTGGGGCTGGTTCGAGGGCGGTGAACAGACCTCCATCGTTGCCGTCGTCCGTATCTGGATCTTCTCCTTCGGTGTCTTCTGCATCTGCGCCGGTGTCTACTACCTCCTCCAGGACAGCGCAGGCTTCGACAACCTCATGCACGGCAAGTCGCCCAAGGGCAGCCAGAAGCAGCGCTCGCTTGAGGACTTTGGTAAGTCTAATCAGCCTCTACTCTACAATGCTCCATGTCACAGATCAGCGGCTAACTATTTCATCAGTCGTTTCCCTTCAGCGTGTCTCCACCCAGCACGAGAAGTCGCAGTAAGAGACGATATGTGGGACGCTCTCCCGTGGGCCACGATAGATATGCCCCTAATCAGATGGGAGAGGGTGAACTTGCCTTCGTGTTCAAACTTATGCGACGTCGCCTCATCAGTAATTACTGCGATTGAGAGGGAGGGAGAGAGAATACCCTGAGTGCTTTAGACCTATAATACCAATCCGTTAAATCAGTAAACCTTGTTCTTTCATGTAGCGACGTGTGAATGGTTGATTCGTAATTTTCGGTGTTTTCGAAGCTCGTTGTATCGTCGAGCTTGCCTGCGTACGATGTATTCTACGTGGTTACACAACCTACGGACACAATGTCGAAATCTTCAAAAATCCACAAGTTGAGTAACGATCCATTGATTCGAAATTCTACAGTTCTACTGAGGAACGACGACGTCCTTTGAAGTATCCAACTCCTCGTGTCTTCTCAGGTCCATTGGGCGGTCGAGCAAGGGAACGACGTAGGGGTCAAAGGTCTTCCAGTAAGGGTTCTCGAGGTGGTACTTTTGGCTCTGCAGGACGGAGAAAGGTTGAGAGAGTTAGCCGTGTCTGGAGGAAAACCGTGAAACCCGTAAAAACCGTCGCAGCAGACGTGGGAAACTCACAGCCTCGGTCTCAAATCGCTCGACAATGGTGAAGGACCTGGGGTCGTGGACGTCTTGCATGACGAACCAGCTGACGGTCTCCCTGTCGTTGGAGTAGACGCGAGAGGCCTCGATGAGCTTGGCCTTGAGGCGCTCGACGGAGTCGGGGTGGTCGTTGGCGTGGAGGTGGACGGTGATTGTGTAGACCATGTTGGGCGGGTGGCTGGTATGGGCGCAAATGGTGTTTGAAAAGTTGTGAGTATCGAGGATTTGCTTAGGAGGAGCTGGAGCCAGAGCTCGAGGGTTGGAGAGGAGAGCTACGCCATCGGTGAGGGGTGTGTTTGGAGGGGCAGCTCGTCTGGTGGTGAGGGGCGGTAGTGGAGGCCGAGAGGGGGTCTTGGTCCGGCGGCATTACGTTGGCTTGCTTGGGTTTGGGGTTCATGTCGTGGATTCAGCATTTGAGGACTGCTTTTGCGAGGAGCTTCAACGTCGAGGGGCGCAGTACAACGAATGGTTGGGGTTTTCGGCTTGGTTGTGGCGATGTGGCGGCATGAGTTCAGTGTCTCAGGGTTTCAGTCTCAATGAGGCTGTTTGGAGGTTGGGTAGGGACGCCTCTCAGCAACAGTTCCAGCTAGCTACCCTTGTTTTCTTCACCAGGCGGGCGGGTTCACGACACCGTCGTTGTCTCCGTCAAGAGCCGCTGTCAGACTTTAAAGAGAAACTAGCAGAGAACGAGGTTTTGGTAGGACATACACCATGGAGGCGGTCTACCACTGTGTGACTAAAATACATGGGCGTGATGGAGTACCAAGCCAAGCTTTTCCCCCTAGCGCTGAGGTCTACTGCCCGAGGCTGTCAAACGAGAAGGCCGAAGAAGATGGAGAGGCGGGCGCGGGATGAGAAGTGCTTGTAGAACAAAGTGGCCGACGATTCCAGCGACGCCGGCGTTATTTGTGTTAGTCTCGCTGTTTCTATCCAATCGCGAGAACGCCACGGAGATGTTGGTTGGTAGGGGTGATTGATACCTACTGTGCTCCGTACCGGGGTGGATAGCGACGCTGCATGATGCACTTGCGAGCAGCACCCAACAAGCGGCGATTGAGTCTCTCGCGTCAGCAAACGGGGCGTCTTGGTTTATTCGTGTCGGGTCTGTCTTGTAAAGACTACTTACGCTCGTACGTCTAGACGACAGACGATGCTGCTTTCACACAAAAGATGCAGATGCAGCTGAAGATGCCCAGGGTGCGCTCACCTGCAGTGTGCCACACCGAAAAGTGCCTATTGGGCAGTGCCGGAGTCGGCACCGACCGCCAACTCATCGAGTGGCTCACCGTGGTCCACTCTTTTTCCTTCTTTTTCTCCCTATGCCGAAAGGTACGTGCCTCTGGTGCTGGTTTCCTGTCATCGTGAAATGCTTCGGTGGTGATCCGTCCCTCCACGCATCCCATCCCATCCCTCTCTACCCGTATCTGCCGTATCTCGGCACCACCGACGCACCGACGCCATCCGTCTTCCTTCCGGAATTAAACTCTCAATCATCACGACGACGACATCGTGCCGCTTGACTCCCATGCGAAGTGGTTTGTCACAAATAGCTACACGTGCGATTCGACAATCCTCTGCTGTACTACAACCCACCTCCAGAAAGCAGCAGGCAAAGCGCAGCCTCACCACAGTATATCCACCTTAGCTCGATAAACTGTGCGCCACCCTGTTGGAATCTTGAGGAGTTGAGGTCGCTCTTTTCTTCTTTGTGGTGTTTCCCCATTCTGGAAGTATACTCTTTCAGCATCTCGACCTCTCTCTCTCGACCCCGTTTCATCGACACCACACAAACGTCTGGCTGTCCGCCTCCTCCATTTCCGCCCTGCTCGGAGCCGAGACTCCGTGTCTTCGTGGTCTTTATTCCTAGCGCACCAACGCCATGGCTCCCCAGCGGATGCAAATCCCAGGGTATTATTTTGGTAAGCTTTGATCTGACACCCTCGCCACTTTGTACACCAACACGGCGCTAACACCAACGGCAGACGAGGAAAAGGGCAAGTACTTCAAAATCGAAGAGGCCCAGTCTGCGCCGCAGAACGCCGCCTGGTCCAATGAGAGCGTCAAGCGGCGCAAGGTCGAGCACCGTCAGGCCGAGGCCGTGGCTGCCCGGCGGGAGTTGTTGAAGCGGCATATTGTGCGCTCCGCCGTCCTCCGGAACCCGCTTCTCGGAGGAATCCTCGAGGCCGAACTCGGCGTTTCGAAGAGGGAGAGGAAGTTGCGCGCGGGGTCGGGAGCCGACTTTGTACTGGAGGATGTCCCGACTGTGGCGTGGGCCAGAGGACTCGTGGACAAGGGCCACGTGCCTTTCGTGCCCAGCTTCGCGAAGGGCCGGTTCCCAAATATACCATGCTTTTACGTTGGCGGTGACGATGAAAAGACGGGACTTGGGGTTGCGTATGCAAGTGAGTTGTCTGTGCCCTGACACTGATAAAGGGCTTACTGAGATGGTAGCTGTTGATGAGGAGACCCTGGTCGGGTCGTATATTCCTACAGATGAAAACGATAGGTTTGTGCACGTAGGACACATCTCACATGTGAACTCGAGCTGACTTCACCAGAATATCGTTCAAGACAGACTCTTCCAGCCGTCCTGGGCATCGTCTCGCACACCACCATGAAATGGTTGGCTGCTCCCAGATGTCATCCATCAACTACCATCCACACTCACACCGCATGATCGTAACCTCCCGCGAGCCAAGCGACGCCTGCAACGTGTATCTCTTTTCTCCGGCAAGGTCTGCTCCTGACGACGACAGGCCGTACTGGCTTCTTGACCGGGGTATGTCTTCCCATTCCTGTTCCAGCACCCTCACTCACACTTGTTAGCAAACAACATCCATCATGTTTCCCACAACATGTTTCGTAGCGAAGTCGTCGTCAACCAGACGACACCCGCCCCGGCTTCGTCCTCCTCTCTGACGTGCATCATCGGCACGAACTACAACCTCATGAAACTCACTTCCGACGAACGAGTCCAATGGGTCGGCCCGCAGCGCCCGCGACCGGGGCCCCCTGAGGGCGACTTCTTCGGCCAGTCCTTCCTCCCCAACAACCCAGACGTCCTCCTCGCCGGCGGCCGGTTCCGCAACACCAAACTCATTGACTTGCGCGTCAAGTGGTCTGAGTGGGACTCGATCCCCACCGGTCCCGTATCGCACGTGCGTGCCATAAACTGCCACCATGTCCTCGTCAACGGGCCCAGTTCGCGCATGGCGGTGTTTGACATTCGATACCGCAAGTCGAAGCCGAACGGCCTGAAACCCATTGTCGCATTCCCCGCGTACCGTAACCAGGCGCACATGCACATTGGGTGGGACGTCAACGTCGAGTCCGGCGTTGTTGCGGCGGCGCACGATGACGGGAGCCTGGGCATGTATTCGTTGTTGTCGGGGCGCAGGCTGAAGTGTCCTGCCGTGGACGCGATCAGGACCAGGACGCCGGTGAAGTGTCTGAGGTTCCAGACCATGCCGGGACGGAGGCATGCGAGTTTGTTTGCAGGGGTAGGACCGGATTTGAAGATGTTTTCTGTAGGGGCTGTGAAGTTGGATGAGGAGTGTTGAATGTTGTATGTGATACCCCGCCGACAATGTCGGTTGTTAATGATTGTAGGCTAGGATGTTGGTTTGACGACGAACGGGTTTGAATCCCCGTAACCGTTGACCGGAAGACTTGGAAGATGCTGTTCGTAGGAATACACCCAAGCTTCGATGGCCCCTACAAACGGCCTTTAACATGATCCATCTTCGCCACAAGTCGGGACGCAGAATCCTCGTCCAGTAAGTGAGAGTTCTATCCTGATGCAGCTGCTGGGCGCGTGGTGGTTCATGGTCGATCAGACAGACACATGGCGCGCGAACATCCGTCTCGCCAGTATTCCATATCAACTCTTCTGGCAATTAGGAAATCATAGGACCACAGGTCTTCTTTCCTGGCAAACAAGGGTAACACTGGTGATGCTCATGGTGCTTAAAGCGTTCACGTGCCAGGATCTAGATTTTGGAGTATCAATTTTGCTAAGCTCGTGGGATTTATTTCAGTAATGAGCTAATAGCTAAGCTGTAGTTTCTATAGCAACACAGGGTGTATTTATGATTTTTTAGCCCAAAGATAGCAATTTTCACCTTCATTTTCACCTTGAGACTGTTAGGTTCATGCCGGCTTCTACTCTCAGGGAGATGATTATGAGAATCCCATCAAGCTTCTGCATTTCATCTCGATTACAAGTGTATATTAGGGCTGCAACGTGATGAGGTCCTTTTCTGCAAGGGCTCAGGCGGAATCCGACGCGAACGTGCATTTGTACCTTGCTCGACAACTGCAACGTGAATAGCTGGACCGTCACGGAAGTCCGAGTTGAGTGTGTTGATGTATTTGACCAACTGAGAAACAAATCTTCCAGGGCAGAGGGTGTCTACGTCATGATCGATGGTAGCGCCTTCGATCTATCTAGGTAATCTGGGTACTCCGGGCTTCTCCCTTCCACAATCAAACATTCGCGCATTGAATAGCTGGTTTGCCTTGATCTTCACCATCTCGCCCATCGCTGGTGCCCTTCAAACAACTGCGTTGAATACGGAAGCGTAGATGACGAATGCAGGTTGGGTATGTGTGAAACAACACTACTAGGAAAGGGAGGTTACAGGCAGAACAGTCTAGACGTAGAACAATTCGTCATTTCAGGTAGAAGGTCGAGACCGACAGCATCGTCTGTGCAGAAACAAGCTTGGGAATGAGGGTGTTCTAGAGGTTTTGCTTAAAAAAAGAAAGAAAAACATCAAGACAGGGAACAGGTGGGCAGCGCCAGCGTTGTAGTCGAAGATGTTCATACATAAAGCTCGATTGAGTCTGCGGAATGGGGAACGATTCATGTGAAGCAGCTTTGGGATATAGATTGCGATTTATTGCTTGTGGACATCCCATTAGTTTAAGCTCACAACCATGCAAATTTGCAGAAAAATGTCGTTTGCTATGCTTAAACACGGAAAGATTGCCCTTTTCCATCATGTAGGATAAGATGAATCACCGGTTTCCAGTCCCTTCAAATCAAAGGGGATAGGTTACCCAGGTGATGAGCTGTACTGACGAGGGGAGCTTTCTGTCAAGTTTGTCTACCAATCTATGGATCGCCAGAAACCATGGTGGTCATGGATATCACGTTGAAGGCCTACGTACTTCATTAACTAGCTGGTAAGAACGAACACGTGTGATCCTTGAGGTGACGGACATTTATATGAGGACGTAAGTATTTCCTCTGCAACTTTCACTCTGACTTTCCCTGTGATGTCTCCCACAAAAGATTGAAAGATTGAAATTCCTTCGAACAGTGAGCTTCCATTCGGAACATGATTGCACGATATAATGTCCCGTTAAATTTTCGATGCTTTTAAAACTTAACAAACTTTTTAATCGACGAACAGTCGTACCCCTTCATCTATTCCTACTATTTTTAAGTTACCTAATAATCCACCTAAAAAGTTAGGTTATATTAATTGTTAACCTCTGGTTTACCTGTTGTTTATAAGCCCAATATTAAAAGTGTTAAGCGGAACATGATTGCACGATAACGCAGATGAAACGACATGGAAGCAAGTAGCTCAAACGTTCAAATTGTCGCGGCCGCTCTATCCGCAAATGACAGACGCTGCTTTATCCCGATGTCCTAATTTTGTAGACAGACATATCGCATGTAGATGGTCTCTCTCGACTCGAAATCTCGGCAAATACCATCCGCCCCTGCGTCCTCTGATCTATCTCCTCGACACGTCATTCGTACTGGTTCCCAAGGAACACAGGTTCGGCAGGTCGGTCGAGAGGCTCAGGCAACACAGCGCATCTTGCCAGATTTCTGTTGAAGCTACCAACGACGGGGGAGGAGCGGTGCTGAAGAAGTCGGCTGAAGGCAGGCATCGACTGTTCTTCAAGAGCGCGCAAGTCTGGCGAACTAGCTAGCAGTCCGGTACAAAGAAACAAAAGTGTCAGCATCTTTTGACAAGACGGCGTAGGCTATTCTTGCTTAGGGACCTTGAGCCCAATCCTACGAAAGCTCAAGTTATCTGGCCGAGCTTACAGGCCGACGACCTGAGTGCAGCCAGAGACAGCATGCGCTGATTCGTTTGATTGATAGCTCTTTGATCATCCATCTAAAGAAACGTGATTACCAGCTCTTGGATTGGACACGCGAAAAAGGACATCAGCGAGGTGGTTGTGGACAGATTCGTGCCGAAAGAAAGATAATGGCTGGTTCAAACACTTGAAATATGCATCTCCAATGTAGATGTAACAGCAGCGAACCACGGCCACTGACATGTAGTATAAGTTCGATCGAATGATCTCTTCTGTGCCGCCGTGCCTGAGCCCCTCCGCCTATATCCATTCTCGATGACCTAGTACCGCCGTGTGAGTTTCCCAAGTACGCCGTGAAGTAGTGATACAATGACCGCCCCGAACGCCAAAAGTCCCTTCTTCTGCTATGTAACATACTTCGAATCCCGTACCAAAGCAAACGCAATACCGGCCCAGCCTACGACTTCAAGTTGTACGTCCCCGTCAGCTTGGGAAACGTCTGCTTGAAGGCCGGACCCAGCGTCCAATTGTCCAACCGCCGCAGATGCCTCTCGAACACGGGGTTGATCACCACCTCGTCGGAATCGGGCACCTGCAGCAGCGTATCCGTGTCGTCGTACGGCCAGTTCAAGCTCAACGTGGTCGTAAAGGGCACGAAGAAGTTGTCAAACAGGTACTCCTGCGGGTTGTAATCGCGGCACAGCTTGTCGCGCATGGCCGGGAAGGGCACGTGGTCGATCCAGGCCGGGTGCTCGATGAAGAGCTGGGAAGGGTGCGGGCGGACCCAATCGGGCAGGCGGTCGTAGTTCTCCTGGGTGGACGAGATCTGCCAGCGCATGATGAGGAACATGATGTACAGCACGGCGACGCGCTGGGGCAGGGCCGAGAGGTCCGGGAAGGTGGCGAGGATGTCGGTGAAGACCTTGGAGAGCGGGTGGGAGTACTTGCTGTTGGCCGGGTTGAGGAGGGAGAGCACCGAGGGGTAGCGCGGGCCGATGACCTCCTGGGCGGACAGGCCGTCTGCGGCGCGCTGGCGGCGCTCGTGGAGGAAGTCGAGGAGGAGGCTGTCGAGGGGGCATGTTGGCGGGGAGTTCTTGACCTCGGCGGCGTAGTTTGTCATGGAGCGCGGGTCGGAGGGCATCGGGGCGTTGGGTTGGGTCGGCGCTGTTGACGGGTAGTCCATCTGCGAACGCGGGGTGTGGGCGGCGGCTGGGCCGCTGATGGAGGGGCTCCGGCTGTGCTGGACGGGGCCGACACCGGTCCAGTCGTGTTTCATGGGGACGTGGTTGTAGGTGGACGAGTCCTGTGCGCCGTTGGAGCCGCTCTGAATCTTGGCCAGGCGGAGGTTGCTGTCAAGCAGGAAGTCTAGGCCGAGACGGTCCGGCCCGAGATCGAGGCCGTGGCGGAGTTCCTGACGCTGCTGATTCAGCAGTTTGCCGGCCAGCTGCATGTGGTTCGGTGGAGAGAGGTCCGGGGTGGCTCCAGGGGCTTGCCAGGACGAGGCCGGGTCCATGGAGGCAGGTGAGGCGATGCTGTTCGGGGTGGAAGCGTTGTTTGCGGACATGGGTCCGTTGGGATGGTGGGCCGGCGCGGTGTAGCTTCCGCTCGGGGAGGGGAATACCGGGTCTACCGGGTCGAACGATCGGTCAGAGCGGTGGCGAGAATGTGTGTTGGCGATATGAGACGGCTCGTGTTGTGTTGTTGTAGAGGAGATCAGGGGCTGGATGGAAGATATGAATGCTTGCAGCCGACGCTTCAGTTCTGCATTTTCGGCTTCGACGGCCTCCTTGGCCCTCTGGACGGCCTGCAGCTCCTGATAAGGCTGTTGGGAGGTGAGGTCTTGGATGCGGCGCTCCAGGGTCTCGATCTGGGTCTTTGTGCGCTCACGAATGGCTCGTTGAGCTTCCCTGTCTGATGACAGAGTATAGTCAGTTGATGTGTCGTCATCATGCAGCACGGGAATAGTCAAAATATCAATTTGTGGAGATGGAGCGGGTAGTTTCAATAGGATGAGTGAAGTCGACCTCAGATTGGATGGGCAATATCAGACGTGGGAAGCCACGATGTTGGCATAGGGTGTGTGGGCAGACACAATGTGCTCACCATTGGCGCGTTTCTTGGCCAGCTGCTCCGGGGTCAGATTGGCAACTCCTCTGGAACCTGGCCCAGTACGACGCTTCTTGGATGCTGGCTCGTTTGGTGGTTGCGAGGCGGGTGAGGTTGCTGGGGCGCTCCCGGTAGGAGGGTTGGAGTCGGCAAGGCCGGTTGGGCTGGTGTAGTCCGCCGGGACACTACGCTTGCTATTGGGATTCAAGACAGTTGTGGTGGTCACGGATGAGGCCACGGAGCCGGCGGGACTTGGATGGGCGACGGCATCGGGGGCCATGGAGAGTTGAAGTCAAGGACGTGTTGTTAATGTGGGGTGTGGGTGTGGGTTTGGGCGTGGCCCGAGTCGCGGACGTCGCTCGGTGTGGCTCCGTCCCGGAACGGAGCTTCCGCCTCAGCTGTGCCTGCCTCGACCCGGTCAGAGAGCCGGTCTCCCGGGTGTGGTCGTATCTCGTGCTGCCACGACGGCGGCGACAGGAAAGCATATGCGTGTGCTAGCGAGTGTGAGGGTGTGTGTACGTATGGATGTACGCGGACCCTGAGCTGTAGGTAAGCCCGTCCGCTTCGGACGTGGATGTGGATCAATTATTCGGACAGGAATAACGGGTCTGGCAAGCGTGCCGTGCCGTGCCGTCCCCTTGACCGTGTCCGTCGTCCGTGAACCGTGAACCGTGAGCACTTCTGTCCGGCCTCCGCCCTTGTTCGGTACCTATTTCGTGGATCCCCTGGTCTAGCCGGCGGTTTCTCCGGGGCCGCTTGTTGGGTAGCTTGATTGAGCTTGTCTGTCTCGCTATGGTGTCTGGTGGGACTGAGACAAGGGTTGCTTCACTCCAAGTGGCGGAAGCGATTATCAGCAGCAGCAGTAGCGTAGGGCAGCAGAGCGGAGCTGCTTGCTCTGCTGTGCTGATTGACCTCACCTGACCTGTGGACAGGGGAGGGGGATGGGAGAAAACGACAATGCACCAAACGGCGCTGGGCTGCTTTGGGGTGATGTGGTGCGAGTGGGAATGTGGTATGATCGTTATTTTTTTTTTTTTTTTTCTGGTTTGTCCATCCGGGGACCAGTTGGCGGGCAGAAGAGGAGAATAGGGCGAATGAGAGGACATTAATGAATCATTCATAGAAGGCAAGACGGCTTCGGCAAGCACAGATCCCGAGTCATGAGCTTTCTTCGACTACGTGGTAAGCTGGGGGTGGGCCTCGCTAATATCTCGATGCGTGCGAAGCTACTCAACTCTGCATCGAACAAGGTGCGGCTCGTTTGCGATAACTTGCCGGAAACGGTTGAAATGGGAGATTGGCTTGAAAGCTGATCCATGATCTTGGGTCCGTCTGCTTTTCATCTTCAACGTGTACACAGTATTACTGCGTAGTGTGCCTCGAGTGCCTCTTGTGATGATGAGGTCAGTTTGCCGCGGGGACATGGGAGGGAAAAACTCTAAATATCGCGAGGCTTAGACTTTGGAAGCAATATCGAGGGCGACACCATTGGACCGACGAGCCCGGCGAATGCTTCGGTGCTATCGTCCTATGTGGCATCCTGCTGGCGCCCAAAGCACCCTTTGCTGGGAGTCTCCCAGTATCGACAGACCGCCTACTTGTACGCAGTCCACAACGTGGACTCGATTACTTGCCGGGCACTGTCCCCGTCCGAATACGCCGTGTCTTACACAGAAATGCAGCGTCCTGCATGCCCGTGATTTGGCATCCCTCGCATCCTTCGGGTTTCTTGCTGGGGCCAAGCATATACTATCGGCTTACCAGCATCTCGATGGCTGTCGCCATTGTCGTAGGTCCATCGGAGGTCATGTTCCAGAACAGCCGCCCGAGGCAGCCTTCGCCTCGACCTCGACTGTCTCACTTCCACCGCCCTGTAGAACAAAGAAGCAGATACACTACACTTCTGTTAGAGAATCTTTGTACTACAACTCTATGCACGGAGAAGGCCGGCTGCAGGGGAAGGCATTAACGTTTGCCAGTGCCAGCCGTGAAGTTGGCGTGCCCATATAGCCTGCCCAGGGTATCCATTCAAAAATCAACGCCGTTATCGTCAGACTTCGTCATCATACAGCAAGCAAAACAGAAACATCAAAACTATCTTTCCTCAACCCTTGATGGCTTCGACGAACAGCTCTCGCATGCCCTTGAGCAGCACAGCGAGTTCCCTGGTCTCATTGAGCTGATCCAGCACCTTCTCCACGCGCTCGCGCTCGAGCTTAGGCCGGCAGTGCCGGATGTCGTAGTCCCGACTGGCCGTGTTGAGTTCGAACCACGCCTCTCTTTCCCAGTCTTGGTCGTCAATGTATGTGTAGATAAACTTCAGCCGGTCGTCCTGACCCGCGCCTTCTATCCTGAGGCCGAGATTCTGCTGCCAAAACTCGAGCTCTGGCACGTTGAACCGTGATTGTGCCTCCAACTGCTTGGCATGTGCCCTTTGAGCTGCCAGTTTGGCGTCGATTTCTTTCTGTGTCTCCTCGATCTGCTTCTTCAGGGCGTCGCGCATCGCTAGGTGCTTGTCGCGTTCCTCCGACAGCTGGGCGATGGCAGCTTGCATCTCGCGCGTCTCTTGCTTTTCCTTCTGCACCGTCTGTTGGTGTGTGCTCGTCTTTAATTGGAGAATCTCAATGTCCTTCTTCTTCATACGATGGTCCTCTGTACGCTGTTAGTACCACACAGTGGAGGTTTCGTCCATCGCGCATGACGCACCTTGCAACTCTGCGATATTCATGCGAAACTGGTTCCTGTCCTCCAAAACGCGCTTGCGACCTTGCTCGATGAACATGTCGAATTTGCTGGAAAATTTCGTCATGCGATCGCGAAGCTCGTCGAACCCGAAATTTGCATTCGGGAGGGTGTCGGCCACGGATGGGGTTGCCATTAGCGACTGGCGGTTGATGCTGGCGGACAGCGACGACTCGAAGGCTGAAGACATGACGGTGGGGGTTTTGCGGTCGGGGCGCAGACTTCGTGCAATGAAAAGGCTCGTGATCGTGAATTCGAGATCGTGTTCGATAGGAAGGAGCCGAGGAACACAGTGCTTCGTACAGAATAGCAGGCAAGAGGGTATTTTTGGTGTTTATGCCCACGCGTTGCTATGTCAACAGTCTTGACAGGCGCCTCGCGGCTGCAAATGAGAGAGGTCACAGGTGAGACCGGCTGGCTGCTGATTCAGCAAACGCCCCGCGTTGGTGTCCACCCACCCGGCACCAGGTGAGCCCCAGGTGATGGAAGGTCTCAAGTGGATATCTCCTGCCTGCCGTCGTACTTACCATCACATTCGGGCACCTTCATTGAGAGTTTGCTGGCACCAAACCAACTGCATACGGTAGAGTGTTCTCGCCGATTTCCAAATGTGGAATTAAACCATCGTGGCAGCCATAACAACAGTGATTTGGGTGTAGGATATCCAACACGAATGCAGCAAACTTCATCTGCCGAGGCTGGGCATCGTCGATGCAACGCTTGATGCGATGATGGCAATATACTGTCAGCCGGCAAAATCACCGGTTCTTGAGTGATGGTCACAAATTGATCTCACAACGGCACACCAACAAGATTTTCCCTAAATCAATGTAAATCGCAGGCTCATCTGCCTATTAGGCATCTCTGTCTTTCCCCGCGTTCTACGTGGCAGATCGACTACCGAACATTTGGCTCTTGGGCGGGAGAATGCGCTTATTTGCCGAGTTGGATCACGAGAGACACCTTTCAGGCCAAGAGCTCCATAGTCGAGAGATTATGAAATGCCGGCAACCACTCGATCTGCCTGATATCCGGCTGTTTATAGGCATTGGCCGACATTATGATCACCGCCAAAACAAGCCAAGATGGAGGAGGCAGTTTCCTCCCACTTGCCTCTGAGAAAGGCCGCGGTATAAAGGAGGCTGCATCCATGGGCTGTCTGCTGTCCGGCGGTCGTTGAAGCAGTCCTACAGCTCCTACTAATACCGCAACTGTCTTGCAATGGCTTCTTCCTGCCAGCTGATCAGTGGTCGTGAGAGCTTGTACAAAGTTCTCCTGTGCTTTCTCTTTCTCATCAACACCACCAGCTCTGCTCCTTCCCTCAGCACTGCCGCCGAATACGACTACATTGTGGTTGGCAGTGGCCCCGGTGGGGGACCCGTTGCCGTCAACCTCGCGAAAGCTGGTCACTCAGTGCTGATTCTCGAGGCTGGGGACACCAGTGTCGCCAGCGGCGGTGGCCAGTACCCTTCTTCCATCACCTGGGACTTCTTTGTCAAACACTACCAGGACGATGAAAGTAATAAGAAGAACAACTTCGTCACTTGGAGGGCTCGCGATGGCTCTTACTGGGTGGGCAACAAAAACGTTCCTTCCGGCGCCAAGTTGCTTGGCATATACTACCCGCGAGGTGCTACTGTTGGGGGTTCTTCCATGATCAATGCCATGGCGACCTTCCTACCAACTGACAGCGACTGGAACTACATTGTTGACCTAACGAATGACACCTCTTGGGCGTAGGTGCTTGCAATCACTGATACAACCATGCTGATGTCACTGACACATATCCAGAGCAAGCAACATGCGGCAAGTCTTCCAAACAATCGAGAAGAACAACTACCTTCCCGTTGGCACACCCGGACACGGCTTCAATGGCTGGTTCCAAACAAACATGGAGCGCACCACAAGTGTCACAGGCCCTGTCGCGGGTGTCCTCACTGCGATGGCTAACGACCTGGGCCAAAACCCGTCGCAATTGCCTCAACTCGTCAGCCGCGATTCAAATGAGCTCAGTCCCAGCCGTGATACCTCAGTAGGCATCTATGGACTGCCGAGGCACACTCGATCAAACGGCCAGCGGTACAGCTCACGAGACTACATCCTCGAAGCCATCAACACTCGCCAGTATCCGCTCACCCTATCCCAGGCATCACTCGCTACAAAGATTCTCTTCAACACCTCAGGAGGGAATCCCAAGGCCATCGGGGTGGAATATCTCGTGGGGAAGTCTCTATACAAAGCCGATGCTCGATACAGCGCCAACGGGCCCAAAGGTGAAAAACGTACCGCCACAGCACGCCGCGAGGTCATCCTTTCGGGAGGAACATTCAATTCGCCCCAACTCCTGAAACTCAGCGGCATCGGGCCAGCAGACGAGCTACGGAAATTCAACATCAGTGTGCTGGTCGACTCCCCCGGTGTAGGAGCCAATATGCAAGATAACCAAGAAATGCCCATCGTCGGCACGCTTCGTGTCAACTCTGGTGGGTTCGGGTCCGGAGGCTGCGTCATGTACAAAACTTCACATTCTCCTTTCAACGAACGCGACATTCTCCTTTCAACGAACGCGACATGTTCCTCATGCAAGGCCCGTACGCATTTAGGGGCTTTTGGCCCGCTAACCAGTCCAACTACGCCCTCCCTGCGGATCCTGCCGGTACGTACAGAGTGTCGATGGTGAAGCAACATCCTCAAAACCGAGCTGGTACTGTCAAACTTCTGTCGGCCGATCCACAGGACGTCCCCGAAATCAACTTCAACCTCTTCAAGCAGGGCCGCGAGACGGACATGGGTGCCATGAAGGAAGCCATCGCCTGGGTCCGCCGGATATATGCCAGAGTCGCCAGCCCGGTGGGACCCATCTCGCCGCGGGAGCCTCCTTGCCCGAGCATACAGGCTAGCGGCGCGTGTTCTGACCCTGGCGTTGACGAGAGTTGGATTGAGGCCCAGACCTTCGGGCATCATGCTACCAGCACTTGTGCCATTGGAGCTGATGGTGACAGGAACGCAGTTCTGGACTCCAAATTCCGCGTCAGGGGTGTTGAGGGGCTTCGCGTGGTGGATGCTAGTGCTTTCCCACGGATTCCTGGTGTCTTTCCTTCTGTTGCCACTTTCATGATCAGCCAAAAGGCTTCTGATTCTATACTTTCTGATCTAAGAGAATAAGATTCTTCTCATGGCCATGCTCAGTCTCTGAACCATTATGGTCATTCAAGCCTTGGTCATTCGGTTTATGTCAATGAAAACCAGACTACACATGTCTTTGTGTTTCGAGGCAAAGTTGCCACCTTGATGTGAATCAAAGTCAGTCAACATGGGTGACTTCATCCTATGGTTATGCCACAAGTTGTCGTCCCAAAGTCTGGACAGCCAGTCAGTAAGTTGATCCCATGACACCCGACGAGTCATCAATCTGAAAACCACACACTCCAGTGAGTCGACCTCACGATATCAAGTGGAGTGTCACCTTGAAGTCTGAGCTACCTCTTCATGAGTCGACCAACCAATTTGGTTCTCTGAATCCATGCCTCGAGGCCTGAATACTGATCTCTGCCACCTTCCTGCTATAAAAGAAGAACTTTTCGCTCTGGAAGCCCCCAGACTTTTTTACTTCCGCATCGTGTTTCGTTTTCGTCAAAGTCACAACACGCGCAGCCGCAACGAAGACATCGTCAACAATATTCGGCATCAACCCTACCTTGCGTTGGGGTTGTTTGGCATCGTTTCAGTTGACTTGCTCTTTTGCTACGTCTTGCTTCTTATTCTTCATCGCTAAGTTACGACCTCCGGGCCACGCTTCGACACAATCAGCGCAGTTGGTCAAAATCTCACGTGGCTTCGCCTTAAGCCTCATCAACACCTTTTTCTTTTTTTGCAACCATTCGTCACGAAGCTATCGTTGTGAGTAACTACTCTCTTTCCATTTCCAACCTCGTTGGAGTACTCATGAGAATGAACAGCGCTTCGTCTAGCTCCCTGAGCCATTACTGCACCGTACCCCACAACCACGAAGTTCGTTACGACAACGTGAGTGCCCACGCCTTCGCCTTCCGCCGTCGTTTTTGAATTTTCAAGCTAATTACAGCCAGGCCAAAATGACCCAGCACGTCATCTTGGAGACGCACGTCTTTGCGAGCTCCCCCCTCACTCCCCCCTGGGCCCGCCAATTCCACGTCCGCCTTGCTAAGCTCGGCGTCAACAAAGCCAAATTTCTGGACGTCATCCGCGACCAGGTCGCTCGCCTCGGTCGAGGCGACCCTGTTGTTGAGCCCCTAGTGACTCTCTACTTTACCACCCGCACTGGTGGCCGTGTCGTCTCGATCCCTGGCTGCTGCCCCGGCCCAGTCAACACCATGGCCGTCCCCTACCAGTCGGGTCCTATGATGATGATGCCCCCTGCGGTCCTTTACAGCCCTGTTCCCGAGGGTGGCTGGCCTCTGGCCTTGACGTACCACAATGGCGTCAACTACCTGACCCAGTATGGTCCCCCCACGGTTCCCGCTCACACCCTGTTCTACGACTTCGGCTCTGTCGGTTACATGGCCGACACCGTCCCCAACACTGACCCCCCCGTCGTCACTGATGTTCTGCGCAGCATGCGCCTTGACACCGTTGCCGACGCGGACGTCCCCGGTCTGCTGGAGTGGGTCACGGGTCCCCATGGCCTCAAGCTGATCGTCCTCGTTGATCTCGAGGCCGAGTTCGACCCCCCCGAGATCGTCAACCCCGACGAGAACGTCGAGGCCCAGATCCCCGGCGACGCTGCCCCCTTTTTCGTCTAAGATGTAGAAGGAATCGCAATCACAGAAGGACGCGGATTGACTTGGCGAGATGGAACGGTCGCAAGGTTCCCGCGTTTACGCAATTACGCACGTTCTGGCCATAGAAGAGCACGCCCTAGCCATAGAAATGCATGCTCTAGCCATAGAATAGCTCCGAGGCTGGGATAGCCTCAATAAAAGCAGTTGGCAGACTTTTGAGGAACCTGTGAATGTGACGGATGATCGAATGCTTCTCCTTCTTTCCTTATTCAACCTAAAAACTGACGTCCCAGACTTTCTTCGTGAAAGACAAGAACATCGTGGCTACACCGAAGGTGATTGTACAGCACCAGCATCATACGAGTATTGTCGCCGCGAGCGGATTATGCCTTGCGATCTCTCTCGTCCGTCTTTCTATGGCGCGCAAACGTCCTGGGGGCGGCTGTCACCGGGGCCTCTTGAGCAAACTCTTCCATATTGTGAGAGCCTGTCTACTTGATGTCTCATCTACCCCAGCGACCCAAACCAAACAAGAAGCCAAATTGTCGCCGACATTCGTTTAGCAGGCAGTGTCCCGCGTCTACCGAGAGGCTCAGCCACGTGCTACAATACGCGGGGCGCCCGCTAGATTTATAAATTAGACGCGTACAGCAACATGAAATTTGTAGCTCTACCTGGAATCGGTCTACATTGGAACCGCGAACCGCTGCGAAACACATGGAAGGCGCAGTGATACTATGGTACCATACGTCCACGAATCTTCATTGCGCGTATATTCTCAACGAGTCTTTTTCACGGCTCTCCTCGTTTTCGCTGCCCGTTCTTGCCCATCGAGTATTAATCAACTTGTCCCGCGGGTTGATGAGCTGTTGCGCGCAACGTAGGAGAGCTGACCCCGAAGATGGAAGGTGCCGATTACGTCCAATGTGACAGCAGATACCTCCCGCGTCAGCATTCAGGTTGCCCAACCAGTCGCCGCCGAAAAGGTGAAAGGAAATTCACCGACAAGGGGGGAGATTAAATAATAAATAGATTTGTGTACGGCGAAGAGATGATCGTCCTATTCTCAGAAACCACACATGCAGAATGCAGTCTGTTGATGGCACCTGCCCCACGAGTGCCGGCATTTTCTCTGCTGGATTCGCAGACATTTGAACATGATCTGGGTGGAAGGATGCTGTGACTAGGCTTCCTCATGCATAGGCGTCGAATACCGCGGCTTGTCCATGTCTTGTGTTTTCAAAATCATAGACGCTGAAGTGGAGAATCCTGACGTCCCGCAACATAGCAATAAGCCTTTGACCAATATTCCTGGCATCTGTTCTATCTCAATAGGTACTCATGATGTTTGAACTCTGTCAATGTCATCACTTCGTCACGTTGACCGGCGATTGCTGGGAGAAATAAGCTACATGATGTTTGAGAGCGCCTCCAGCCGAGCGAGTAGCGACAGTCGAACTGGCCCGCCCAACCGTCCCGTGATTCGAACTCAACTACTGACTATGAACACCGTTGGAATTATATTTGGACCGTCCGAAAGCGGATCGAACGACGGCAATTCCACGCTGGCTGCTTGACGCACGATAACTTGCTCCCGCAAGCCTGCAGCCAGAAGAACGTGTACAGAAGACCACTTAGGAAACCCAATGGTGTCTCTGGCCAACGAGCTTTGCTGTGGGGATGTGTCTACAGCCACCTTCCGTATCTTGACAGGGAGCCGTCATGCCGGCCCAGTTGCCTGGATGTGTCGATGGAAAGATTCACGTCCTCGGAGCGAGATGTACCTTGTTTCTATTGTCCGTCACTTCTCGTGTATTCAGAAGTGAATGCAACGTCATGTGCGAGTCGGACACGGAGGCACCGTGAGGATGGAGGATCCTTTGCTTTGGGGAGTGAGGAGAAAGCGCGTGTACATCTCGACCTCTTGGGAGGTGTACTTGGAAAAGGAGAATGGCTCGCAAACACATGAGGGGGGTACACTTTGGAAAATCGCGGAAGAATACTGAGGGGCTGTTGTTCCTTTTGTACGAATATTTGGTAAACAACGGATAGGATGATAAACTCTGAAATTATGGAAAAAGTCCGACATTGCGAGTATTGGATGCGATTCCGGCAGCCAACAAGGTGAAAATTGACTCTATGTGTATATAGATAAGTCACAAGGGTCTACGAGGTGGTTTTCTGAGAGGCCGGCTATCTGCGTGGCACCAGCAATTCGTGGACGATCACGATAGCCTCTCTTTTGACGCCTTCCTTTTTGGACTGATGCGAGTGACCGCAGAATCTCTTAGAAGCAAACCGGCCGGCACCATGCCTCAACCAAATGAAACGTCCGCCGAGAGACTGCGGAGGTAGATCTTGCAAGAGCAGAGGGGTTAGAGAAGGAACCGCCCTCTTTGCCATCGGATTCCCACGCAACTGCCATTCTACTCGAAGCTGGAACGTGTCCAGACGGCTCCTTTGCGAGAGACAGACGCAAGATGTTGCAGATACACACACTACATGCCCGTATTCTTCAATCCTCACAAGGCAGCGCTAAGCATCGATGGAGACGAGGACGAATATACGATACCCTTAGCGAAGCTTCTTTTGCATGTTGGCCAGTATGGCCTTATTCATGCATCTAGATACTCATTCACTGCGCACAAGATGATATCTTAATGAGACGCTCATCGCCTGGCCGGACAAAAACAGTGTAATGATGCGTCGATAGCTTCCATCACCATCGCCGGCGGATGGCCTCACGTACGTACACATGTACCTTGGCATCACCAGCAGGTAACAGGGAGGGTACTCCGTCGATGGGGGCGTCTGTTGATAGTGGTCGAAAATCGAAAAGACTAGCGAGAACGCCAAACCGCATGATCGTGTGGCGACGGACCCCTTTTTCTGGGGATGACTTTTCTATAAGTGGCCAGGTAACGCGAGAAAGCCCTTTCGAATCCGCAGCAGGTGTTGCACTGCTACGTTCCGCGCATGCTTCGCCATGGAAGCGTCTGTCTTACGTGACGTGACGTTGAACCTTCGCTAGCAGCTCCCCCCCAGTCAACTTTTGTCGTCCAGTACCGTCATCGTGAGAGCCTTGCTTCCAAACTCCAAAAGAATTGTCAGCTGCGAGCGTCAGGGCACTAGACGTTGTGATCTAGGTTGCGAGCAAGATGCTACCCCAGATCACCCGTCGGGAGCGACCAGCAACCATGACGGGATCAAACATGTTTCGGCAGAAAACAACGCTCAATTCCAAATTTGCGATTCGTATCTCTGGAACGACTTCGTGTTGCTGCGCCATCAGATAATACCTCGACTCCAGTACGAATGGAAGTCACAGGACGTCCGCTGCTCCCATACCGACGGTCGTTAGGTTTACCCTCCGTCATTCAAGCGCCAGCCATCTTGATATCAACCAACAACTCGACACAGGAATCACAGCGTATGTCTGTCAAAATCTGGGTATGCATTCCTTTCCGACAAGAGACTAGGTATTCGAGATAATTCAACATGAAAATGAAAAGTCGACAAGACGACAACAACTGCGCCGACAAAACACCCAACCCCTTCCGCCGCCACCCCTTCCGCCAGTAAAATCTGCAAGAAAATGAAAACAAAAAAGGACTTTCTTTTTGGAACAAAACCCATCTCTTACCAGACTGTTTCCTCGCCAGAAATCGTAACAACACACAACTAATATGAGGGCTCGACGTGATTGATCTGGATTTTTTTTTTCGCGGCTGAGATGTAGTATGGTGTGGGTGGTGTAAAGAGAACATGAGACAGTGAACCCAAGCCGGATAAGAGTTCGAGCGTGATATCGTACAGTAGAGGGTTTTTGGTGACGAGAGGGACCGCGGTCGACATTATCTCGTCGTCCGCGGACTTTTAGCCTCCGCGCGCCTCGTTCGGCACGGGCGACAGGCAGCTTGCTGTTGCTTCTGCCTTGCCCCCTTCAAATGACACCCCGTGTATCGTTACGGCATTCACAAATGCGCTGCAGGCATGTGTGAATGCGTCGCCTGGGACCTGAGCAGGGCCTTGCCTACTCGCCTCACGTGGATGATCCAGACGGGAACCAATTACCGAACGAGAACGCACATTGACATTGTCGGGTATGATTGCCAGCCAGCACCGACCGACCGAAATGCTTGCCAAACACCCGCGATATGAACAGCCCCGAGATCCCAGAGCCAGAAAGCCAAGCACTAGACGCCGCCATGCTGCATAATGATGACACAAAAAAAAGGGGGCATTACTGAGCCTCCGCAAGCGGGCTCGTATTAAGACGGAACCTTGACGTTGAAAGACTCAATGCAAGGCTACGCCGGATTTCCCTTCAGCCTCTTCTGCATCCGCGGCGTGGGCGGCTTGCCCTTGTTCTGGACTCCGTTCACCTGGGGACCGCCGGGAGTTGGTGCCTGGGATCCATCCTCCTCCATCTTCACGGTGGACGGACGTCTCCTCTTGTTGGAGGCTGGAGACGTGTTTGCACTTGGACCGCTGGAGCTGGTACCTTGCTGGCTCTGCTGCATCTGCATGCCGGGTGCCTGCATATGACCAGGAGCCGGGCTACCAGTGACATGAGGCGAGCCAGGAAGCTGCATGTGCGGCTGCGCTGGACTCGCGCCCATGGGAAACTGACCGTAACTAGGTGTCCGGGGACCCTGCTGCATAGGCTGGCCGTTCATGTTCTGCACGCCGGGATTGTTGATGTGGCTGACGACGTACTGTTCGAGAGCAGCGTACGGACCAAGGTTGGAGTGCTCGTGGTAGAATCGGAATAGAGGGTTCATTTGGCCGATCACCTCAGCAATCTGCAGGTCATCTTTAGTGCCGAAGATCAGCATCCATGTGTGGGGACGCAGAGACATACCTCGAGGAACTGGAACACTGCTTCGGTAACGCCCATGCCCCTCTTGACTGCCGACTCCGGCAGATCAACGAGAGCTTCTGGCGGAGGATTTTGCGGAGACTTCAGCTGCCGAGCCTTGCCCTTCTTGCTCATCTCTGGCGAAGTCTTGCTGTCCTGTGAATTCGCCTTGTGCCACTCTTTGATCCAATTGTGCATGGGTTTTGCTGCCTCGATAGCCGCTTTCCGGGAGATGTATTCTTCGTGGCTAGTTGTCATGAACTCGAACAGCTCAATCTTTTGCTCTGAGTCGAAGTGTGCTCTCACGGTGCCGTTTGCAACAAGCTAGGCCGATTAGTATTTCATCTTCTAGTCATACCATCGGACGTACGTGTGAGCCACTCTCGAACCAGTATACCAGACTCGATTTAGTGTTCTCTACCCAATGACCGTCATTCGGCATGGGCTTGTCTGTGGTGCCCTTTTCCATTATCAACTGCATGTTCTTCACACCACTGTCAAAGTGCGTGTGGAAGTAGCGAGGGAGTGCTGGATATGTGATCTCGTATTGCTTGTCGGCTTGGTCCTCGACGTCGGTAATGTGGACGGAGTGTCGGAATACGCCCTGGGTTGCGAAGAACTGCCTGACAAAGGCATTCCAGTACGAGAGATCATCTTTGCCCTTGGATCCCTGGGAAATTTGTCAGCCCAGTACCTACACCGACGCTACTCAGCCCGACATACCGGAAAGCCGCTTAGGTGCTCGGCGAACTGCATCAGCTTAAGCAGGCAGTGCCCCTTCATCCCTTCCCTCTTTTGTTGTTGTTGCATCATGATATTATTAGCCATGGCCTGCTGAGCGGCCGTCATCTGTTGTGGCCCAGGCCCAGGCTGGGGTGGCATCTGAGGGGGGCCTTGAGGTTGGACCTGGGGCTGCGGAGGCTGCGGCTGCTGATTCGGAGCTGGACCCGGGGTCTGCGACGGTGTGGGTTGACCCGCAGATTGCAGGTTCACAGGCTGCGCAGCTTGCTGCTGCGGCGTCTGATGAGGTGTATGCTGGGGTTGAGGCTGGGGCTGTTGCGGTTGACCCTGAGGTTGCTGACCCTGCTGCTGTTGCTGCTGCTGGGCGTGCTGCTGCTGGGCGTGCTGCTGCTGCTGCTGCTGCTGCTGCTGCTGTTGCTGCTGCTGCTGTTGTTGCTGCTGCTGCTGCTGCTGAGCCTGCTGCTGCTGCTGAGCCTGTTGCTGAGCCTGCTGTTGCTGAGCCTGCTGTTGCTGCTGTTGCTGCTGCTGTTGCTGCTGCTGCTGCTGCTGCTGCTGCTGCTGAGCCTGTTGTTGCGCCTGCATTGCCAGCTGAGCCTGCTGGAGCTGTAGGTGTTGGGGGTTCATCTGAACCGGTTGACCAGACTGTTGGCCCTGTTGCATCTGCTGCTGCTGCTGCTGCTGCTGTTGCTGCTGGAGGGCAATTTGCTGTGCGATCATTTGAGCCTGCGGGTGACCCTGGTAGATTTTGATGTCAACATCTCAACACATAGTAAGAGCGCGTGGGGTTATTACCGGCCGCATATTCCGCATGGCCGCTATCTGGGCGGCGTTCATGTGGTTCATCTGCATGTTCATGGGCATGCCGTTGACGCCCATGCCGTTGAAAGCTTGCTGAGCCATGAGAGCTTGTCGGGCTTGTGCTTGCTGCTGGAACAATCGCTGCTGCGCAATCTGGGTAGCGTGGGCCATGGCGGCTGGGTTTTGAACTACACGAGGGGATTAGCCAGGGCACAAGCAGCCAGGGCGCGAACGAGACGACGTACAGCCGGCGAACTGGTTCTGTTGAAACATTGCATTTTGGGGATTGAGGTGTTGCAGAGCGTGAGCATTCGGACCGCCAGCACCGGGTGGCATGCCACCCATCATCTGGTTTGGATTGACCTGACCACCAGGCCCTGATACCGCCATGTGCATCTGATGAGGCATTCCTCCACCTGGCGGGCCTTGTTGACTTGGGTTGTGTGGCATACCCTGGGCCATAGGATGGCCTGGGACGCCTGGATGTTGCTGCATACCGGCAGGATGACCCGCAAACGATGGTCCCATACTCGTCATCATGTCTTCAGCGTGTCGATAATCCACAGCGTGGATATCGACGTCTCTTTCTTCCGCACTATCTCATGCGCCTGCGACGAAAATCTGATCTGGTTCCGTCGATGGGAGTGGACAATCGGCCGCGACAGGGCACGGAGTCGGGTCGGGTTGGGCGTGTGGAGAGATTGGGGCTGGCGAAGGTGACGGCGCGACGCGATGAAGCGATGGGGGCAAGGTCGGGAGTTGCAAGACGCGGGAGAGCGGTGTCCTTCTCCCCGACTCAATCGCGCGGTCTGGTCGGTCGACTAACGTTATCGGGTCGCGACAGTAAAGTCGGTAATTGTGGAAAGAGACGGCCGGGTCAACAGGCTTGGTGCAAAAGGGACCGAGAAGGCATCGATGATCGACGTGACGGCAACGGGGCGGGAAATACTTGGTAGGGAAGTCGGGGGATGCGACCACAAACAAAAGAGCTGGATGGGAAAGGGTTCGGGGGAGAAGTGGGTGGGTGCGACCAAGGCAGCCCGATGACGGGGGGGTGGAGAGAGTATGAGAGTGCGAGAGAGAGGGAGATGGACCTGGCTGGGTGTGTCGGGGGTCGGAAGACAAAAAAAAAGGGAAGATGGAGGCGTGGCGACGGAGCCGGAAAATGTGTTTGCGAATATGGGAATATGAAAAAAAAAGGATAGCTACGGCCGGTGACGAGAGAAAGGCCACGGACAGCCACGAGAAGCAAGATAAAGTAATAATCTACGTGTTGTAGAAGACGCGCGATGGCGAAAGCGAGTGGACTTGAGTTGGCGGATGTGGAGGATCTCGTGAGGTTGCTCAAGCACCAAATCGTTTTAGTCGATATGCGTCGACGGTGACATTCGTGACAGGTGATTTACTGTGTGGATGCCCAATTTTTATTGCACACGTCGAAGTGTTGCAGGAGCAG
Source organism: Colletotrichum lindemuthianum (assembly GCA_001693025.2). Classification (NCBI taxonomy): domain Eukaryota; kingdom Fungi; phylum Ascomycota; class Sordariomycetes; order Glomerellales; family Glomerellaceae; genus Colletotrichum; species Colletotrichum lindemuthianum. The sequence continues at coordinate 165,785 of MASP02000089.1, read as the reverse complement.
GAGCAGGAGCTGCAACTGGAAATGGAGCTTGCGCTGACGAACAACCGTTTCCGCGCCGCCTGGCTGGGAACTTGGGACTTGAAAGCGGGAGAGCGAGGAATGCTCGCTGGATACCTCAAAGAGGGAGAGATGGAGAGAGTAAAGAGTAGAGGGAACTGAGAGGGGTTTGAGTGGGTGGATGCCGTGGCCTGGTCCCGACTAGTCTGGGTTGCAAGCTGGCAAGCTGAAGGACGGGACGCAAAGACCTCTCTCTGTCCGATGGAGCTCCTCTCTGAAGAGTGCTGGGTAGGTAATTAGACCTGAGTTGTAAGGCGATAGTCTGATTAGTGCTCCGTAGGTAGGTTTTCTTTGGTGTGTGTGTACGTGGGTGGTGGGTTCGCGTGCAACAAAAAAAAGCAAAGCAAGGCGGGCTGAAGTCGTCTTCGGAACCCCGAGAATGCGAAAGAAAAAGATGTGAAATTCAAGGACCTGTGCCCAGGGGTGTTTGAGGGAGGGTTGGAGTGATTCGATCGGGTGATGCAGGCCAACGAGGCGTCGAGTTGCGGTCAACTCTGAAAACTGAAGTTGACGCCTTGTAGGTAGGTGGGTACCTGTTAGAGAAGCAGAGGCGACAGTGCTGACTGCCCGTCTACGGACAGTACACGTGTAGAGAATTACAGCGTCTTCAGTGGCCTAGCACAGGTAGGTAGGTAGGCGACGACAGAGACGGCTCAGCAAGCATCAAGCTGAGGAGGGAAACAGAAACAGCAGAGCGAGCAGGGACAGAGAGACCAGACGTGAGAGGTGGGCGGGTGGCATGGCCAAATCCACGGCTGCCACCCGGGGGGCTGCTCTTTGCTTCGACGGAGTGGATCCGTCCGCCTCGATACAGTAATGCGCTACGCATCTAAGAGACAGCATACGCATGGATATGCCAGGTTAGCGTGACGAGACGGCTCTGAGGCCGTTGGTCTTACATGCATACGCGATCTTATTGGAGCTTGATCGGCGGTTATGCAACAAGACAAGCTTCTTCAGCGAGGCCAAAACCAGGGGCGAGGCAGCACGTCGCAGAGGTGGGAGGTCCCTCTCGTGTTTTGTGTTGGCCCCCGACACCACTGGCTGCTCTGTGTCCTCCTTCACTCGTCCCCAAAATGCCGCTTCGTCGAGATGACAAATGGGTTCCAAAGTCGCAGTACTCGAATCGCGTCGAACGGAACATTCTCTTACCAGGATATTCAACAGTCAATGGCCACCACGTGTCTCGCCAAACCACACTTATCATCCCTTCTACCTTAAGGTTGGCCTCTAAGGTTCCGTCTGGTGACATGAACCTTGAGGCGCGGAGATCCAGGTTGGGCGGGGACCGGCATTTCGGCGAATATCTCCGAACTTGAAATGAATGGCAGGGAATACACGTGACTTGCGTCGAAGCTTCGAATCTTCCATCGTCACGTGAAGCAAAAGGAGCCTAGCTCTCTCGGCCCCGACCAGACTTCTGATGAACGCTCAATCCGGTCACGTGCTCACCTACTTTCGGAGCGATGCGAACCTGCCAGAAAATTTCTGTCCATTGGGGCCCCACTCTTCTCATCTTGAGCCGCATCTATAAAATCTCTTCCTACTCATCCCAGGTTTCCAACTTTCTCCGTCACTCTGCAGCACCCTTTCCTCGTCTCTCCAGATCGGATCATCGCGCCTGCCCTCGAAATGATGTCGCAACCACCCGCCGCGTCGTCAACCTCTTTCGACTCTGCTGCTTGAGATATTGCGATGCTCCTTTCATTGCTGACAGTCAGGTTCGCCTGGCTGCCAATTTGAAGAACATGCTCTTCCTTCAGCATGCAGAGTCCAAAGCTTCGACGCCAGGGTGTGGTTTGTCGCATGGTTTCGGAGCAGACCCGCACTGGCGGCCTGTTTAAGCCTCAATTTTTTTTTTGGCTCTTCAGGGCGACGCGATGGTCCGTTTGAGCAGGCTTAGATCAGCATGCTCTCTGGCGTTTCTACTCACCCAGCCAGGCTCCAGCACTTTACTAATAGGTAAGCTCACATCTCTCCTTGTTCGCTCTCGGGGTTTCCCCTCCCGAATGATGACATTCAAGAAACATTGTCTTCTTTTCCCAACCGATTCGACCATGAAGAAGCCTAGTCTGTTCGGGTTCCCTCGCAGCGAACCTGTTACTTGCCAGTATACACTGTCTGACTCTTCATCTCACCAACACTTCAGCACAACTTTTCGTTGAACATTGCTGACGTAGCTCAAGACCAGAAACATCATAATCTCCACTCGGCCCTGACGGCACCATGGTACATATTGACTCCATGGTTCCGTCAAGATCGTTGGTGCTCAAAAGGTTGGTAAAATTTTCTTTCCTAAAATCTCACCCCTCCAGTTCCATTATGATGAAATTTCCACACTATTCGCAGTTTCCTCTCGAGCGCGGCGCTCTGCCTTAAGAGCCTTTTGGTATCGTCGTTGCAAATGACGGCTAATACTTCCTTGGATGTCTGAACATTCGAACTGGCACTTTCCTTTACGGAGTTTTTACGTTATCCGAAGCATCAGCTAACGTGAAAATCAGATCTCCAAACTTCTCGCACAATGAAGAGTGGCTCTCATAGCCTGACAAACGTCGGAGCTTTAGAGTAGGCATCTTTTGGAGGACAAACGTAATTAGAATAGTTGAAATAAAACTAGCATCGTTCCCACTTTATGTTCCGTATCGTGTCTCTTGAGTTAAGATGGTCAACTAGAACGCAACTCCTCGTGGCGCTGCTCTTGAAACGAGGAGCACAAAGTACACGGCCGACGATGATAATTGACTTTTGGCATAACAACATCGGAGTCATACCGGGCTATGATCCAGTATATCACGAGTGCGGTGAACAACCCAAGTAGTCGCTGTACAGAGTGAACTGTCAAGGTAACCGCACACCCCACTTGGAGGTCGAGCACGAGCTTGGCACATTTTCAAACCCATCCAGCTCAAAGACTTCATTTTGCTCAAGAGGTATATCCCATCACGGGGGCCGTAGCCATTCACCGTGGAATCTCGGCTCAAACACCATAATACACACCATAACACACGCAAAAACGCCAGTAAGAAACGAGGGACACGCCGGCCTCTGACCACCCATCATCCATACCCAGGACCACCAAGCCGCCTCAAATAACACGCAACCCTTCCCTAACAGACTCGGGTATCTCCCTTCTCCTGCCCCCCACGATTCCCCTTCTGTTCCTTCCCGTCCTTCCCCTCCCGAGCCAGTTCAGCTTGAGAAGTCTGCACAATTCCTCCATCCTCTTGTTGCCCGCGTCACTCCCATCGCCGGCAACATCGCCCACGCTGGCAAGGATGCTCATGCACTGCAACATGCGCCCCACCATTTCCGTGACCTGCTTCGAGTCCTCGACATTCTGCTCCCGTGTGAATGGTCTCAGCTGTCCATCACTCCCTGCACTGGCGTACGAAACGTTGCTGATGGCTCTGCTGCGACCGCCACCGCCTGCGCTCCCGTCTCCGAGCAGAGTCGTTGCGTTCGAGTTGTAGCTTGCGACGGAAGGGTCGAGACTCATGGCGGTCCCCGGGCGCATCATGTTGTTCATGTTGTCGGCCGGGCTTGAGGAGAGCGGGTCTGGCAACGGGGAAGCGAGGGCCATTGAAGCAAAAGAGGAGGGTAAGAACTCGAGGGAGAGGCGGGAAAAGATGGTCTTGAGGGATTCGTAGCGAGGCAAGATGACAATGTCGCGATAGGCTGTCAGTACGATGCGGCGCACGTCCAATACTGCAGCCGCGGGACTGACGTATGAACCATTGTCAGAAGTCATCGGAGTCGCCTTGACGCCTCCCCAGAAGTCGCGCGCCTGGTCAGGGTTCATGAGAACGCCGCAACCCGAAAATTCGAGATCCAGGGGCAGGAAGACGGCCTGCATGTACGGCAATATGGAAGTGTAGGTGATGAGCCACATCTCGACCAAGGCTGGTATGACTTTGTCCTCCTGCGTCCGCCTCAGCGTGTGATCCAGAGACGCAAAACCAGTTGCCAAGAGCTCGCGCAAGTCCTCGAGTATGATGTTCGGCGACCTGCGTTGAATGCAGTATTGAATGTGTAGCGTCACGAGTCTGTTAAAGTCTTCGATGGGCTGTCGGAGATCTTCACCCTCGAAGATGTTAAGCATCCGTGCCTTCAAAAATGGCCAGGCATCATCGAAAGCCATGCTGTTGAGGCCATATTTGCCAGCATCGATCGGTTCAGACAGATACGACGACTGATGTGTCAGGCTCGGCAAGCTACTTGGACCTGGCCATTCTGATGGCAAGGAATTCGATTCAGCGCCAAGATTACCAGTTTCCTTATCTGCCTTCTTGTCGCGCCGGACCTTGCCGAACGAAGTCGCAGTCGGCGCCGGACTCGGGGGCAGATTGAAGTTGTACAGACTTGAAGGGGCGTTTGGGTCTGTGGGCTTTGAGTTGCTCGAAGCGGAAGAGAGCGGCAGGTGATAGTCGTCTTTGAGCTTGTGCTTCTGGCGCGACAAGAAGTGATGCTTCTTCTCCTTTTCCTTTCCTTCAGGCTTCTCCATGGTAGGCGTTTCTGGAACCTGGCGGACAGTGGCGGTTGATGAGTTATTCAGGTTGTACAGCGACTGGCCACTGGTATCGATGAGACTGCTGGTACTGAAGTTGCCCCGCTGCAGGGACGCGAGAGCGCTGCCGATTTTGCTCGGGCTGGGAGGGGGCTTGTCTTTTGGGTCGCCCTTGGTGCCAATTTTGACCGGACGGGAGAAGAGCTTCACCTTGGACTTTTCTAGCCGCTGTGGCTTCGGGTCCAGTATGAGCTGCGGCGTAGGGTGGACCGGGCTGTGCTGGGGTTGATGCTGCTGTTGCGGATGGTGAATCTGCTGCTGTTGTATCTGCGAAGATTGCGGCAGACCGGGCGATGTCTGACCAGATCGAGGAAATGCAGCGTTCGCGGCAGATGTCGCGGCGGCAGAACGACTACCCAGGAGGCCGTTGTGGTAACCTTGGTTTCCAAAACCACTATCTCGTGGAGCGCTGGCTTCCGTCAGACTTAGCATAGGCGGGCTGAGTGGGCCCCTCCCGCTGCTTCCCCTCCTTGCGTTATCGATTCCGTCACTGTGAGTTGGGACAGTCTGCGATCGCTGTCTGATATGCTGCTGCTGATGGTTGGTTTGGTGGTGTAGGACGGCAGCCTGCGCCGCAATCTGGCTCGCCGAGAGCGCTGGGCTTGGTTGCTGTGACGGATGATGGTGCTGGTGATGGTGGGTTGAAGATGCTGCGACCGAGGCAGGCTGCGACATGCCAACATGCGAGAGGTTCGAGGTACTGGTGGACGGGAGCGTCGAGTCAAACAAGCCGGGAGTCTGGCTGTGTTTTCTCGAGTGGCCCTTCGTCAAAGGGCTCGCGGTGCGGGCGGCGGCGGAAGCGATGTTCACATTGATGGTCAGATCGTTTGGTCCTCCTCCGGATGTGGTGCCGGATCGCTGAGCGGTCGGGCGCGAGAAGTTCTGCAGGCTTGCGGTGCTCGAGTTGGCAGTAAACTGGGCGTATATCGGGGTGCCCGTCGAGGGTGCGGTGGGCGCGCTCGGTGCGTGGGCTCTCGGCTTCACGAAATTTATCGCCAGATTCTCTTCGCTCGAAGACGAGTCGGCTCGGGCAGGAGGTCGTGGTCGTTGAGGCTGCGACTGTTGGGCGATGGAAGCTGTCGAGCCCGGCAAAGGGCTGAAGCTGCCCGGTGCTCTGGGCGGGGGTCGTGCTGGTTGCATTGTCGTGGATGTGTTAGGGGCCTGTTACATCTTGGTAAACTTGGGATGATTCGAGATCGGCCGGGCCTTGAAGGTTTGTTTGTATGGTTCGCGGGGGCTGCGTTGATAACGACAGGTCGCGGATGGCAAGTTGTTCGTCTGGTCAAGCCTGCTCGTGGGTGAAATGTGGGCGCGATGCGCAAGGTAACGTAGTGGGAACGAAAAGAAGTGGTGATGTAAGAGGTTCGAGGAAATGCGACAGGAGCCGAGGGGGGGAAAGAAAGGTGGTTTATGGGTGAGAGTGGATTTAAGTGATGGCCTCTCAAGGCTCAGCCGAGCGTGAGGTAGACGAGACGCGGGCCACAATGGATTGGGATAGATGCAGGAGCATCAACCAGGAAATGCGAATGCAAGACAGGGTATCTGCTATCTGCACAACACCTTGCGCTCGCTTAACCTACCAATGTAATATTTGTTGGCTGGGGATGACCTCCCAACGTGCTGGGTGGCCGATATTGGAGGATGGGGGGAATAGATAGTGACTGGACGCGACTTATGAACCCGATATTGAGTCGATTGCAGTTGCCACAGACGGTGAATGTCTCTGATGGTGCTCTGTACTACAACAAACCAAGACAACCTAGGAAAGGTTTCGTCGTCATTTTCAGGGCACCGTCACTCATCACCAATGGTTTGTCTCTCCTTTGCCATCTCACATATCTTTCTTGCATTGTTGCAGTGTCTTCAAAACGCGCAGGGGACCGCATCCATTTCCCACACCTTGCCTTACGGCGTAAGGACTACCCCCGCCAACCAGCCCCTTCCCCTTCCCCTGTTCCACCATGGCGCCGCGGGTTACTACTGTGATCCCCTGGCCTGCTCTCTGTTGAGTGGGTTAGGCAAGCCGCCCAGGGACAGCCAGGCTACCTAATACACCTCACATTGCAAGTGTACTCCGTACCTAGGTAGGTACCTCACGCAGTGGGTAGGTGTGCCTGAAGAGAGAGAGTTCCATGGGATTGGAACCCCATCTTCAGCGGGACATTGGTGACTGTCACCAACCACTGGAACGCCGCGGGGGAGCCGCACACCCAAATTTCCGTCATAATTATTCCAACTTCACACTAATGTCCCAACCTGCCAACCTAGACAAATTACCCCTCCAACAACCCACATCACGAACCCTCCATCCAAATCACGATCACCGCATACTACCAACCCAAAATCCACCCAACACGAAAACCAGCCAACTTCCCCCAGGCATCATCATGGCCTCCTCAAACGGCACTTCGGCACCAGCCTTCCAATTCTCAGCAACCTACTCCTCCCCCACAAACGAGCCCTTCACCTTCGCCGAGTCCCTACCTGCCCCGCCATCCTCCGGTGTCGCAGAAAAGTCCGCCTACCTCAACTCCCTGCGCAAGGCCATAACCTCGGCCCAGGAAAACATCAACAAGCAGCTCACGACGCGCATGGAGGAGGATAAGGCACGGGAAGCCACTAAGAGCGGCGCCTCCAAGGCAGCCGTCGACGAAGCCCTGGAGGAGGAAAATTACGGTGAGGAGGCGCCGCCAAACGACGACTGAAAAATAAATGAATGGAAGAAACAAAGCTATGAAACAAACGTAAGCGGACGAAAAACAGAAAGACGAGAAAGACGAGAAAGCGCAACGCCTCGGTCTTTGCTGCGCTCGTCATCCATTCTCTCGCCAGATTTATATACGGGGTATTGCTTGTATCATGCTTGCCGCTCCCACTTTTACCCAGCTCATGCAATTACTCCTCTCCTCAATATGTGCGAAGGAAACCAATACCCATTCGAGCGAGCCTACTGGCCATGATTCTCCCGCCTCTTGGTTACGAAAACCTGCGAGCCCAGCTTCCTGCCCGCGAGCTCTGTGGTCTCTGCGACGGCGTCTTGTTCATACAGGCGTAGTGGACCACCTTGTTATCCGGCAGTACTGATACAACACTGCCGCCGATTCTCTTGTGGCATACTCCACAGAGGCGCTCTTCCGTGATCACGACCCTCCTGTTACGTCCGCCTTGCCCGCCGGGGACGCCGTCTCCGAGCAGCAGTAGAGCTTGCGTGGAGACGAGCTCTGTATCCCGCAACCTAGCGACGATGCGCGCCTCGTTTACAACGCTGTTGGCAGATCGAATTCTGCCCCGGAAATACGACTCGAGATCCCGCACGGGAAGGTCGTCAGGAATCAGCGAGAGAGTGGACGCTGCTGGGAGACGCGAGCCATGTCTGGAGAGAAGCTCGAGAGCTGGGCCGTACGCTGGCTTGTGTGGTGGAGGCGGCGTCAGGTATAGTGAGAGTAGTGTGTGGTAGATGGAAGGAGTCGATTCCTCTGGATCACCTGCCGATGACGGTCTTCGGGATCGATCTGGTGATGATGCTGCCGAGTCTTTGGACTTGTGAACCATGTTGCAGTACCTGGTTTCGTTAGTTTCATGCGATTCCCAGGAGCAATACAACCCACTCCTCGGCCTTGACGTAATTCTTCATCTTGAACACGTAAATCTCCAGAGCCTGCTTGTGCGAACCCATGTTACTCAGCACGACAGCTTGAGCTTCGTAGAATGCGGGTTCTGCGTCCAGTCAGCTTCTGTACTGCCCGATTTTGAGCACCCTGACGTACCTTCCCGTGGGATGAGGCCGAAAGCCTTGCTAAGACTATATTGCGAGCTCGTTCTGAGGAACGCCACAAAGCGCTCCATTTCTGCATCCCACTCGTCGTCCCTTTTCTTGTCCCTTAGTTGCCTGATGAACAGCTCAACTAGGCGGTTGTGAAAGTCGGGTGTCAAATCATCCAGTTCGTTGATGATATGCTCAAGATACTGAACCTCCAGAGCGGGATCGATACCTCCAAGGAAACGCGCAACACGACCGCGAGGTAGTGTCTCTGCGTTCTCCGAGTCGGCAATGAAGATTTCAATCGCCAGTTTCGGATCTGCTTTGAGCGTCCACTCCGAGTATTGCAAGATGAGGTCAATCTCTGATGGTGGCAGGCTTTGAAGGTACATGACTGTGCGTTCAGGCCCGTGGAGAGCTGGTGCAGCGTCGTCGGGCTTTTCTGCCGTCCCAAAGCGCTTCAAAAGCTCCAAAGCCTGAGAGTGAAGCTTCTTGCCGCAGAAGAAATCTACAAGCTCGTTATACCGGTTGTGCGCGAGCAACGCTTCATTAACCACATCGGGATCGCAAAAGTTCGCGAGACGGAAGAGGGAACCAGCCAGAGCTGGACTCGTCATCATGTACGCCCGAAACAGGGCTGTGTCCACCGTCCTCGATGTTCTCAGCAGTTCTCCTTCCAGCTGGCTGCCCGTTTCATCGCTGTGGGTGCTGGACATGAAGCCCTTCATCGCCTCCTCCGTGGATCCGTTCGTGCTAGACCGCTTCAGCTTGCCGGTGCTGGGGTCGATGACTCGCTGCAGACGCGTTCTTGTGCCGACGAGATAACCGCCAAGTCTTCGCACAGCTTCTCGGAGGTCTTCTCCCTCTAACGGCTGGTTCTCCGTGGGCTTGCTCTTTGCGGTAACAGGTTCCTCGACGTCTATGGTGTTGCTCTTGGAAATGATGGAGGCGGTGTCGGATTGTGCAGGCTTCCTGTGACCCATGAATAGCTTGGCGAAGCCAACGCCGCCTCTGGCGGGGGAGGCTGGTGTTGCTGCGCTGGATTCCTCTTTGGCCGTTTTGTCGCCGTTGGTCTTCTCGTGCGTCTCTTCTTCGCCCTCCTTCTCCTCGCTACTTGACTCTTCCTGGGCACCCTGGGACCATCCGGACATTTCGCCAGCTATCGATGGTGGAAACAGCTTGAGTACACGCTCTGGCGGCGCGTGGACATCGTCTTCGTTGAAGAGGTCCATGGACTCCGTATATTTCTTTTGCCGGAAAAGCATATCGGCCTTTAGCATCTTCACCTCACGGAGGGTTTCCGTTTTGTTCCGCAACAGTGCGTCTTCGAGCATGTTGAGAATGCTAACAGCCTCGTCGTATTTGCTCTTTTCTACCAACTCGTCGACCTGAGAGTCATATTCCGTGGCGTCCATCTTCCACACGCATCGCTCGCTCGCAATATGGAATCCCTTGCCTGCATGAGCGAGACTGAGGTTGGGAGGCGGGAAATGCAGCTGTGCGGCGCCGGGAAGCGAAATGGTTTGCAGCAGAGACAGCGAATCGGGATTCCTGACTTCCAGCGAGCCCTTGGATGGCGGTTGCAGTGCCAGTATGTAGGGATACGAGTATCCGATTTGCTCGGGAGCGGCCTGCCACGGGATTTGGCGCTTTTCGATGGGCTTTCCCTCGTCGGTAATGAACATGCTATTGATGTCCTTGGCGAGCAACAACTCGCCTTCAGCCAGCTTCGCGGCGAGAGGCTTCGGCATATATCCTCCGAGACCCATGTACCCCATACCGGCACTGCCAACGGTGCCAAACCGACTCGCCTGACCGCCTGCCGTCGCGGACCCGGGGCTGACGATATCCTCGACTTCATGGCTCACAACGTCGACCATGACGTATCCTGCGTTCATTCCGCACACAATTTTCGTCGCACTTGCCCAGGTTACAGTTCGTATGGACTCCGGCAGCGTGACTTCTCCGACGTCGGCGCTCAGTTCGCCCGCATGCCAGCTCCATAAGAGCAGCCGTCTACGAACAGCGACAGCCATGCGGCTGATGATCTCTGGGATCCCAGCAGCATCTTTGACAATATTCGAGGTAACCGCAAAGCATGTAGCATTCTTCGTCCGTGAGAGCGTTTCGACCGGCTCGAAGGTCTGCAGATCATGCAGTGATACGTAGTAGTTAGACAACGACACCAGAGTGGTGGCTTCCTTGATAATGGCAAGCTGCTCGATGGCCCTAGTTGAAAACTTTTCTACTCCGCGCAGGAGATCGGTCGGTTTTTGTGGTTTTTGTGCGGGTTGAGCATCGTTGTTCGCCGGCGTAATCGTGGGGGGCGGGTGAGAACCATTGGCTTTCGTCGGCGACGGAGGGGGCAGCTCGTTCAGACGGTAAATGCGCAGAGCACCGCCGTTGAGGCCAACGAAGACGCGATCGCCTGCGATAGGAAGAGTAAGATGGGTGCGTTGCGCAATGGTCTTCAACGGATCAGGACGCACCGTGGGCAAGGATCGTCTCAATCTTGGACTTATCCCGCTGCTTCAGCTCGATGATGGGTCGAGCTGTGAATGCTGAGAGCATGGCGACTGCCAGCCCGAGAGGCGTATTTTGCTGACGATTCAGTATCTTTGATTCTCGCGCCAGTCCGTCACAGCGACGAGGAGGCGATCATGTTGGCGCGTGGGAAAGGCATGGGAATGGAAGGTAGGTAGGTAGTTGGAATCGGAAGGGTTAAGGTACTGTACGCCCGTGAACACTAATGCCGTAAGGTCTGCGCGGTTGCCAGTGGTAAGGGTAACCTACCACCTAGGTACCTTGGCTTTCGACGCACCTTGCACTACAACAACCTCCATTCCCAGTGTAGCTAGAACAACAACATGAACGACGGACAACGGCAACAACAATAAAAATGACAAGCGACAACGATAGTATTGATGAAACTTAACAGCAGCACATTACGTTAGCCGAGTATACCACTTTGTCTGCAGACTGAGTGATCTGCTACCTACTGACGACGTCTTGAGTAGGTACGCTAAGATGGTAGCTACGCAGTAAGGTACATACCTACGTCAGGGCCGTGTCTCCACCACGTAGCCGATGACCTCTCTCTTCTATCCCGAACCAGACTAGCGCAAATGCGACCCTTCCACTTGAAGCAGCTCGTCTCCACCTCCTCCACTTGCACCAGCAGCAGCAACTGATTGGCTCAAGAGACGCATCTTCTTCACATTCGTCGCATGCGTCAAGGCACTTTACTTTCTACTGCAGCCTGAAAATCGTCGCTGAAGGAAGCTGCCTGTACGTAGCTGAATGCGTTCAACCAGAGACTCAAAGCAATGTTTCTACTTCGGAAGCTCCAGCATGCCAATCTAACTTCCTCCGGGCTCGAACCCACTAACAAAGAGTACTTAAAACAACGAAGTCTTCAACGCCGAACCCTTCTATGTAATCCCAATACATCTCGCTCTCGTTCTCCAGTGCTCCAAACGATCAATATAAGAGGAACAGAAATGATTCGAAAGAGGAGATAACTAGTCTATAGACGAGACATATTCACGTGTATGTGGTGTGCATGTGGTGAAGGCCCGGGCTCAGTCCAGTCCGGCCACTTTCATGAGTCCGAAGCCCAAGGTGACAACGACGATCAAGGTGAGAATACTGCTGGGAACACCACGGCTGATGAAGTGCTTCACCTGGAGGTATCTCTGACCCGTAGGGTCTTCCTTCATAATGGCAGCTACAAGGAGTTAGAGTTAGCTGTGGCTGAGGCATCTTGCGATAGAGAGACTTACTCATGTTAGGGAATCCGCTGGTAGGCAGACCCATCGCGGCACTACACATCAAAACGCCACCCATGACGAGCAAGTTCTGGTGGGGCTCGTCCATGTTCATGCCAACGTCAAAGACGAGTGGCAGGATGATGAGCGCCGCAACCGTGTGGCTGATGAAGGTGGCAATGATGAGAATGAGAATCGAGAACACAACGAGCACCCCGTAGACGCTCATGCCCTGGACCTCTTGCGTGACCATGCCCGCGATCGTGTGCAGCAGGCCGGATGACTTGACAGCCTTACCCAAAGCCAATCCACCGGCGGCCAGGATGATGATGGTCCACGGAAAGTTGTTGAAGTCCTCCTTCGTCAGAATGCCGATGCCAAAGAAGAGCACAATGGGGATGATGGCAATGACACCCATGTCTCCGAAAACGCCCTCCAGCTGGTGGCTGGCACACCAAAGCGCGATGGTGACGATTGTGACGATGGAAACGAACCACTGGATGCCGCTAAACTTCTCCTTGACCGGGCGAATGGGGCTGATGGTGGTTCCCTTGCTGGGCTGGAACGTAACCAACAGCAACACCCAGATGATAAGCAGTGACACGATGCCGACAGGAATCGCGATGAAGAACCACTGAATCCAAGTAGGTGCTGGCTGCATGATACCAATAGCAACCACGTTCTGGGGCGAGGCGATGGGAGACAGCATGCCGCCAATGTTGGAAGCAAGCGCAATTCCCATAATGACTGCCTTGGACATGTTTGACTCGGAGGGCAAGGTTCGCAGCATTGGCTAGGAGCAGTGTTAACGCGAGGTCTTTGGTGTTGGGCGTGTGGCACAAACCTCGATGATGGAGAAGCACAGGACAGGGGCCGCAACGTTGCTGATGAGCATACTGGCGAAGGCGGCGACCAGCATGTTGGCGATCAGAACAGTTCGAGGCGTGGTACCGGCCTTGCTGAGGACAAACGTGGCAAGACGCTTATCGATTCTGCACTTGGATAGCGCTGCCGCGAGAGTAAAACCACCCAGTAGAAGCATAATGACTGGCGTCCACATTGCGGAGAAGACGTATGACGTTGCAGCCTTGGAGTCGAGTCTTCTATGCGGCTTGTCTTCGGAACGAACGACGTTTAAGATGACACAAAGGAATGGAATCATTAGTGATGTCACGAATAATGGAATGGCCTACTCGCTGTCAGTGTTTCGTCCAATCGACCGGTCCCAGATGCTGCTCACCTCTGTTGCCCAGAGAATGCTTACGAACACGATCAGTGCCAAGCAGTTCTGCTGTTCGGGCTTCTCCATTATGGGGATGAAGAGCAGCAGGAAGAAGACGACGATGGCGATGAGAAGGGTAAGAAGAGGCGTGCTTGCGACCCAGGTGGGAACCACAAACCGTCCGACGGGGGTCTTGACCTCTTTGGTGATGGGTGCAAGCTCGTCATCGCCCTGAAGTCGTCGGGTACCGGACAGACCGTCTCTGCCTAGGAGGGCTCTACCAAGGCTGGCAGCCTCCGCGCGACGTTCCATACCAATCATGTCTCGCCAGACAGTATTCCGCTCCCACACTACGTGCTCGCGGAGATGGGATCGGAGGTCTTTCTTGGCCAAGCTCTCGTCACCTTGGGTTACAACCTCGGCGTATGCACGTTCCATCTTGGAAATATTCTCCTCTATCGTCTTGATGCTCTCCACCTTGAAGGGGTAGGCGGAGTCGACGTGGGTGCTCATGTACTTGGGTCGCAGCTCCTTGTCCAAAATCTTGTCGAATTTCTTCAATACCTTCCTGAAGCCGGTCCTGTTCAGCTGGACGTACGACTTGAGCTCGCACAACGAGACGTAGAGGCTGATGATGCGCTTCTTGAGCATGATGCCGGAAGAGTAGAGGAAGGAGTGGTCTGGCATTTCGTCTTGCGCTGTGCTGTGTCGCCGGAGCGACCTACCCAGCGTTAGCTCTGTAGAAGCTGTCATCTCCGTCGTAGAGTGGCCCAGGTTGGGGGTCGTTTTGCGTCTGCCCATGCCAAGGCTGGAGCGACTCTTTGTTAAGCCGGTCGTTTCGTCATCCTCCTCATCGTCGTCGCTGTCGTCGAGATTGCCGTCGATCGAGGCGGATCTTCTGCCGTTCGTCCCTGAGATGCCTGGACGAGACCCGCTGCCGAAAGACCTCCTGGGCTCGCCGCCATTCTCTTCATCCTCTGAGGAGAAGTTGCCGACGTCGCCCAGAAGCTGGTTCACCTCGTCGAGGAGCTCGCCTTCCTTGGACACGTAGAAGGAGCAGATCTTCTCCAACTCTACGCCGAGCGCACGGCTGAACACATCTTCGGGCTCCTCGTTTCGGATCAAAGGCCTCGATTCGGCGTCGCCTGAAGATGTCTGGTGAACGGTCTTCTCGAGCTGGTAGATCCTGCAACAAAGCATCAGTCATCTGAAGGGGCAGAGGACCCTTGGGGAAGGCATTGACAACATACAGTTTCTTGAGGTTACTGTAGGCGATGTAATGACTGCTCCAGTCCGGAACAGCGTTGAACTGGATACTGTGGGAGAACTTCATGTCGTCCTGCTCCTCTAGCCACCGCTTCTTCCAGAGTTTCTTCTCTTCTCGCCGGGCCCCTCGGTCCTCCGCAGTTTTGCGCGCGGTTATGGGCTTGTAGTCCGCGAGCTCGAAGCTCTCGGTGTTCGCTACGGTTCGAGCGTCCTTATCGTCGGTGGTGGTGGTGGAGCTCCCTCCCCGTTCCTGAAGGCCTTGCGTTGGTTGATCGAGGTCAATGAGAGGTCGCGGGCTGGCAGTGCCTGATTTTTGGGCAGAGGAGGGATTGCGGGATGCTGCTTGGGACGGTATGGTGACAGAGGGGGTCGCGTGCGACTAGTTGCTTATCGGACAGTATCGAGATGCGGTCCGAGGCGTCAAAATGGTGTTTAAGCTACTGGAGCTGCAATTCGGTTGTGCTTGGTGGCTGCAACACGTGGGGAAAGCGTTGGTTGAACTGTCTCCCAGCTTGCTGAACGAGCCGCGTGACGATGTAATTGGTTTCATTTGGGATTAGCGTAATCCAGCTCCACGGGTGCCACGTCCAAGCGAAAATGGTGTCGATGCCATTGGACACACGTCGCTCGGATGGAGAAAGATAGATACACATGTTAAGTCGCATATTCAGCTATCACATGCAGTATGTAACTATACGGTATTCCTGGATCGGATAGACGGGTAGAACCGTTTACCATCCAAGTATGAATACAAAGGATACGAATGTCCTTTAACGTCTTCTCTTCTTCGGGGAGAACCATCATGGTGCTTTTCGTGACCAATGACATCGATTTGCCGTGTAAAATTCTGAAAAGTCTATCTGAAAAACATGTATGTCTGTCTGTAACTCTCTGGTCGATTTGCGATCGTCTACTGTCCTATGCTTTCTTTGTCCGTGGATAGCTCTTCGCAACACAAACTCTTCTTCAGTCTTCAATTTAAACACTAGCAAGGCTCTCTCAGTGGGTATCATGAATACCAATCCCAAGAGAGAGAAAAAAACAGATGCTTAGAGCGATTCGCGAAGTCTCTCTCGGGAATGCTCGCAGTTGTATTGGAGCCATATCACGAATGGGATTGCTGCCGCCGCCCCAGCTGTAATCAGCCATTTCGCAGTGCTGTTGCTGGTGAAGCTCTCGAGTGCATGCTCGGCCAGTGGAAAGAGCGCTCCTGAGGGGTATCTCGGGAGTGCAAGGGAAGCACTCGTCGCCACCGCGTGCTGGGGCAAGAGGTCGATAATGTAGACGGCCGAAGTCATCTGTGGGCCCTAGGTCAGAGAGTTTCGTTTTGGCTTTGTGGAGTTGTACTAACCATGATGGCAAACAGGCCACAGCCAATGGTATAATTGCCTAGCAGAGGCAGCAGGTATGATTCTCCACGACGGGCACCAACATTATACATAATCAGACCGGCGGCGACGAGTATGGCAGTGCCGTTGAGGAGTGGCAGCCGATGTCCAGGGAGCCTCTCCCCGCCACACGCCAGCCTCATCCCAACAATATCACTGAGGAAGCCGAAGATGAGAAATCCAGTGAACATTCCCACCCCCATTCCAGCAAAAGCCAAGCCCGCCTCCACGGTTTTGAAGTCTTAGACGGACTTGCACATCATAGGAACGTCGATATACAGCCAAACCTGGAGGCCGTAGAAGAAGGATGTCACCAAGATGGCAGGCAGTATGCTGGGCTCGAACGCTAGGAGTAGCAGCCGAATCGCCGCTTTTCTGAGAAGGATCCCAAGCGACATTAGCACAATGGCCTTTTCGTCGCTCATCGCGATCCCAGTGGTCTCAACCAGGTTCAAGGCAGAATTCTTTCGCCGGAGCACAGGGAGGTAAGTTTCGCACATGAGCCACTGTGTGAGAAACACACTGATAGTACACTGGGATTAATGTTAGCCACATTGTTTCTCGAGTCAGTCTACTGAAGCTCGACTCCCGAGAGGCATCATTCAGATGAAATTATCCTTCGATAAGAGTCAAAGATAGGTTCACTGACCATTAACACCAGCAATGCGAAGCAGCCTCTCCATCCCCAGGCCTGAGCTATAGCACAGCAGAGCCGATAGAAGGGCTACAGACACTGCCGAAGGCCATCACAGAACAACGCCCATGCACGCTCACTCTTCTTCAACACATCGGTCGCCGTACCCGAGCCTTGCGTGATCGGGCTCGCACCGGCGCAACCCGCGAGGAAGCGGAAGGCGATAAGCCATTAAGCCGACGGCGTGACTAGACAGCACAGATTACAGAGAAGAAGAAGCACATTACTGGCCTGGTACAGCGGTTTCTTGCCCAACACCTCGCTCAGCGGAGCAATGAGGAGCAGACCAGCGGAGAAGCCCAGCACGTAGGCCGAATCCGTGAGACAAGCCAGAGACGGATCATCCTCTATACCAAAATCATATATTACCTGATCTAAGGCAGGCGTATACACAGCAGAAGCTAACAGGCTACGGAGATATCCTTTAGCATATGGTTATGACTTGAACAACGCGGAACTTCTACCGCTGGAGTATCATCAACTTACGTGACGCAGGTCCGTCTTGGAGTTCTGACGGTCGGGGTGTTGACAGTCACATCACGTCACATCTTTCTCCTCCACAACCAGGACACTGGTTTTCTCGTTGCCGGGCATTTAGAAAACTTCAGCCAAAAGAATAACGTTCGGTACAACAGCAACCAAGAAGCTTGCTGATGAAAGGGTGCAACCAGCAGCTTAACGTGGGCGAGGCGTTCAATGTATATAAATTTGCTCACAGCCTAGATCAGGCCCATATCGGCGTGTGTCACTCTGCAGTCATGTTGCGATGGCCTGTCACTCATTGCCCAGTGTCACAGAGCTTCCCTTGGCCGAGTCAGAGTTATCGAGAGAAAGGATGGGGCCGGCCATGCGATGATCTCGGCTTACTGACACTCACGGATGACCCCAGACGAGCAGAGACATGCGAGGTCCTCCCCGCGCGATAAATTACTCAGCGATATTACGCGGAGTGTGTGTGTGTGTGTGTGTTTATCATTAAGCCTTCTAGGGACCCATGGGGTCACGCGGCTGCTATGCTAAATCCTGACTAATCACATGTGACCAATCAGAGGCAGGGGACTCCAATCCCTACAATTTTGCCTGCACCACACCCTCGAATCCTACTCAAGGCTGCCAGACCCTGGTATAAATCCACTGCCCTTGGGCATCGTGGGCTCCAGGCCACCTGTTCCAACCCCTCATTATCATGCTTATCCTGCTGTCCCCCAAATGCTTGCACTAGTATGGGGGCCTGGAGCCACAGTGTGAATAAACGCGGGGCAACCCTGGGACAGCGTCCGATATTACGCGGACTTTCTTGGTGTGAGTCATGGCGCTCAAGTGAACTCTCTTCTCAACAACAGCAGAGTTCTGCCATCTCTTGACAACTACCCGCCTCACGGAAATGGGACGGCAGTTGCACAAAGCCGAGTAATGAGAGAATAGATATCATACCCATCCCCACCGCCGAGAGTGGCGTGCTGGCTCATGCGCACGTCACCGCCAAACATCTAGACCCCTCTATTAGTGTGACTGCGACGTGACGACCTCGGGACATTTGCGGGCGGGTCTATTCCTTTTCCAGAGCAAAAGCCGGCGTTAA
Source organism: Colletotrichum lindemuthianum (assembly GCA_001693025.2). Taxonomy (NCBI): domain Eukaryota; kingdom Fungi; phylum Ascomycota; class Sordariomycetes; order Glomerellales; family Glomerellaceae; genus Colletotrichum; species Colletotrichum lindemuthianum. The sequence goes on along the minus strand of MASP02000089.1, from coordinate 147,482 downwards.
ACCAAACAGCAGTCTCGACTGATCCTCGGATGTAGGCTGTTAAGGCGACGGACGTATGGACAGGCGCTTGGCCCAGTTGCTCGTATCAGGGGGCCAAGCATGGAGTCGGGAAAGGAAGTGATGGAGGCCTTGGGGCCGGTTCCGGCGCCGGCGCATGTTAAGAACAATCATAACCCCGATATCGAAAAGTGCGCGGTGGCAGAGACGACGGCAGACGAGGTTCCCCTTTCGCAGGTTGATGAGGAGAAAATGAGACCGAAGTTTTTTGATGGAACGGCGACGCTGACGGTAGGAGGTGAAGTAATACTCCTACCGACACCAAGCGCGGACCCCAGAGGTTAGTCTCTTGTGCGATGGCGCGGTATCTTCTTAATTTACATGGCTTCGTTCCAGACCGTTCTGTCCGAGTCTGATCAATCTTCCCGACTGACAATCTTAGATCCCCTGAACCTCCCAGGATGGCACAAGAAGCTCATAGTAGGAATCATTGTATTGTGTAAGTCAAGCCCTCTCGTGAACCCCGAAAGAGTCCCAGCGGTTGACAAAACTGACTCAACAAGACGCAATCTCTGGACTATGTCTAATCACCGCCCTGTCCGCCCTCATCGTCTTCATCATGCCCGACTACCAGCGGGACGGCATCACGCAGAACCAGATTTCTAACCTGTTCACCTTCCCAAGCCTCTTCCTGGGGGTAGGGAATCTCATCTCCATGCCCGTGGCCGTGGCCGTCGGTAGGAGGCCGGTCATCTTGGCTTCGAACGTCTTGTTGTTTCTCGCGGCCGTCCTCTGCGCCACGAACCGCAGTTACTACTGGCACTTGGCAGGTCGCATGATCGCGGCGTTTGCTACGGCTCAATGTCAGGCCTTGGCAATTTTAATCTTGCAGGTGGGTTTTGATACATATCCTTTTATTTATTCTGAAAAAAGATTCCGTACCTGGGCCAAAAATGGTCTAACTGAGAGCTTATCAGGATATTTATTTTCTCCACCAGCGAGCTCGCGTCTTCCAGATCTATGCGTCGGCCGAGGTGCTCCTTAATTCGAGTCTCGTCATCGCGTCGTCGTACATGGCCGACGCTCTCGGCTGGCGTTCTTGGTACTGGCTGTTCGCCGGGCTCTCGGGCCTGGCCATGGTTTTGACCTTCTTCTTCGTCCCGGAGACGGCGTACGACAGACCCATTGAGTCGTTCATGGGAACGCACCCGAGCGATCAGAGCAATCTTCTCTTTGCCGCGCAGCCGAAGGCGGTCGGTGGTCTCGTCGACAGGAGTCGGTCGCCAGTGCCCAGGTACACCGCTCCAGATGTCGACGAGACACCCTTTCGGAAGCGCACGTTCAAGTCGAACCTGGAGATATTCGTTCACAGGCCGACGTGGTCGAGGTGCTGGCTCTGTCTCAAGCAGATCGGACAAGTGTTCCTCTTCCCCCACGTGCTCTGGGTAGCCATCAACAACGGTCTCTTCCAGGGCATCGACGTATCGGTACAGATGACCTACGCCGAGGTTTTGGTCAAGCCGCCGTACAACTGGGCCAACACTTCCGTGTCCCTGATACAACTCGGCCAAGTTCTCGTTGCGTTGTTGTGCGTGCCGCTCATCGGCTGGTTGAGCGACTATGTGATTCGTCGTTCTGCCCGACGGAACAACGGCGTTCATGAACCGGAGCAGCGCCTTATTGCGTGGATCTTCCCTATGATCACGGCCCTGGTTCTCACGGTGCTGTACGGCTATGTTTTGCGTAACCCGGAGAACTTCCATTGGATGTCGATCGTTGCGGTTGTCGACGGCTACCTCATCGTGCTGATGGGCGTCAACACCGTGGGCACGGCGTACCTGATAGACAGCCATCCGAACTTCGCCGGTGCGATACTAGTCGCGTTGCCTGTCACGCGAGGACTGGTTGGGTTCGGGTTGAGCAAGCATACAGCGGAGTATATCGCCAATCTCGGCCCCGTGAGAACGTTCGGTGTTTACGCCGGTGTCAGCGCCGGCTTTTGCGTCCTGGGGGTTCTCTTGTTCTTCACCGGAAAGCGTGTAAGAAGGACGTGCGCTCTGATGACTCAATGAATGATGGTCACGAAGTTGAAGCGAGTGAGTAGGTTCCTGTAGTAACTACGAGAATAGTCGACGGCAGGTCGTCGACTTGCGGTTTCAAATGGATGTTTCATCCGTAGCACTAGCATTCGAGTTGGACTTTGGAATTCAACCTCCTTTGCGATGAATGCATATCCATGAGCTAGATCTAGCACGTCTTTCCCGGATTTGGCGTTGCTCCTGCAGCTTTAGGAGATCATAAACTGATTTCTTTGTCTCTATCGGGATGAACCATAGGCTTCTATGTGGTCCCTTGAGATTCATCTATTTGAAGGCTATCGAAATCGAAAAGAGAAACTCTTTGCATGCGAAAACTGGTCGCTTGCCAGCATAAAAGAGCTCGACTCTTCAACAATTGCCCCATAACCACATGAAGCACTCTTGCTTCTTCTTAAGAACTCTTAAGAAGGATACTTTCAAGTACTCTCTGTAACTGAAAGGTCGCCGTCTCAAAGAGAAATAATTACCCGCATTCTTTGCCATTGCATCTTGCCCAAACGTCTTTGAACATGTCACATCTATCATATGGGCCTATATGATAGACCTTGATATAAGTGGAAGACCATGAGACTTGGATTATGACAAGTAGCTCTTCACTCCAGCTTCAGCCAGATACATAATGGGCTGGCGCAAAGTCCTGAAAATGTCGTCTTACCGAGGAAGCAGGCCCTCATCCACGGCATCCGACGACTCGTACCACTCGTACACGTATTCAGTTTGCTCCTCGCCACGGCTTGCCCCCCTCCAGCGGCCGCAGTCAATGCCTGTAAACACGCTCAGCATCCAACTGCCAGGCGCCAACACCAACATATCGAACCACATGTCCTCGCCACCTGACGCCGCGAGCATGCCCGAGCCCCAAGGTCAATACCGAAGCGTCATCTTGCTCTGCAGCTTCCTCAACCTTTGCAACAATGCGATCCCCGTTCGCATCACGGACGAGTTCGGGATGCCCATCGGCATGCTCCAGTTCCTGAACGACGCAACGGGAGAGGTGATGACGCTTATCCGCAGCCACAGCAGACGCCTCAACCTCATGAACAGGGATGACTCAAAGACGGTACGCTCCATGCTAAATGCTTATGGATACTTCAACATCCGCTGGGACCTAGGCGGCGACGTTATTGGACAAACGGCGCTTCCGCTGTTGGACCGTGACGTGGCGTGGACTGAGGCGGTGAAGTTGATGACGACTCCGGGGGCCAGACACTGTGTGCTGATGGCACTCCCGCGCGCAAAGGACAAGTGGCTGCGGGACAACATTCTCTCGGGCGAGTTTCTCAGAACATATGCGAGCTCGGAGTCATCGGAGGAGGTGCCGGTGGAGCCGGAGGCGGAGCCCAAGACGCCCCACCGAGAAGATCGGGGTGGGTCCCGGGGCGGCAATGACAATCCGGGTTCTCGTGTTCGGTGGACCAACTGATGGAGAACGACTGGACGACATGGTGATGAAACTTGGACAAATACGTACTCCGCCTTGACTTTCGTCTGAAATACCAAGAAACATGTTGGATACAGAGCTTGCGAATTTCTATTCCATCCCAATTTCTGAGTATGGTTAAGCTTACATAGTGACAATGAAGTCTGGGCGCCGAAATACTGTTAAAGTATCGCAGTGGATCAACCCACTGATGCTTCCCGTTAGGGTGTGCCTTTCCCCTGTCTGACCCCTGAGCACCGTGGCCAGTCGGGGCGTCCCCTGCAGCACGTGCAGCACGTCCCTCTCCACAGAAGCTTCAACATCTTCACCAGCTCTCGCCTCCCATCGAGCTGACCCCAGTCGATGAGTGTGACAATTGCACCAACCTCCAGGCGAGGTTAACGGAATCTAGCACAAGGACATTGCACTTCTGCATGTCAAATCTCTTGTCGGCTTGGACAGTCGTCTATGATCCCTGACAACCTGCGATAAATTCGAAATCGAGCGGAGTGGCACCCACGTGGGATCCCACGTACGTCCACTCAAGGCTACCTCATCCTCGTCTTTGCGAATGACCCAAGGAAGATAAGAATGGATGGCTTCCTCAACCTTCTTCCCGCGGAGGCCTTTAGGCTCTCCGGCAGCCTGGATCAAGTCCCTCGTTCTTGTCGCTAGCTTCGTCATCTTTGTCGACTTTACCTTGTCGCAAGTCATGACATCCAAATCAGGTTCCCTGCTGGCCGCGCTCGCCATCTTTGGCAGCAGCGGGTCCGGCAGCGCTGGCGGAGCTGCCAGTGCCGCGTCCAACGGCGTCGACATAACCTGGCACGCTCCGTCCGCGGCCGAGGTGAACAACCTTACTGCCGTGATCACCGGCAAGGGCGTCTGGGGTTTCATCTACGACACCTCGGAGACGCCCGATGACAGGTACGGGCAGTACAACTGGTGCAACATGCCCCACGTCCGCAAGACGGAGTACAAGAAGGCCTCGGATGAGTATGAGCTCAAATACGTGGAACTAGTCAGTCCGCCCATGCCTTTGACCTTTGAACTGCACACTAAACCCTCACCCAGATTCACCGCCATCACAAGCGCACCCCCTACGCCTCAAACGCGTTCCCTGTAGAATCCTACCAGTGGAACTGCGACGAGCAGGGCCTCTTCTACTACGGCGAGCCCTTCTCCAGCCGCAACAAACCCGCCAACACGTACTGGAAGGTCTACATCTCCCCCGTCAACCCTTTCGTGCCCGCCGGCTGGATCGGGACCTGCCAGTTCCCCCAAATCACCGCCCAGGGTCTCGATGACTCGTGGGTACACGGCGCCGACATCCACGGTGTCTATCACGACCTTCTCAACTTCCTCCCTGCAAAATCTGCCGTAAACACTCCCGAGTGGCTGAAGAAGGTAAAGTACCGCGTCACCAACAACCAGATCACGAGCCAGGTTGCGGGAATGGTTGTCAACGGCATGTGGGACACAAAAGAGTCTACGCCGCTTTCCATACAGGCCGCGGGTGTCGACTCGCTCGAACCGCAGTACTCCTGCGCCGCGGGGTCGACCCTCTTCAACCGCATAAAGTCCTCCGCCAACGCCGCCTGGGCGCAGCATCTCGCGGCAGCGCGGCCGCTGTACGCGACCCTCGACGATATCTCCGGCGTCCCGGCCGACGACGCGGGATTCCATGCCAGTTTGGATCATTACTACGATAACCTCTCCGCACGGCAGTGCCACGCCAAACCCCCGCCTTGCAAACTCGTCGACGGCGCCAACAGCACGACCTGCGTCACGCAGGAACTCGCCGACCAGGTTTACCGCCTCGGACACTGGGAGTACTCGCAAATGTACCGCGACAGCCCGGACTCCCTCGCCGCCAGCGTTGCGAACTGGGGTGTCTGGGTCGCGGAACTGGCGTCGCATATTCGCGCCGTGGTGAAGGGCGAGAGCGAGACGATTTACCTGCACAATGTTGCGCACGACGGTTCCGTGTCAAGGTTGCTTTCGATTATGCAGCTGGACCGCATGGTTTGGCCTGGCATGGGATCCGAGGTTGTGTTCGAAGTGTACCGCAAGAAAGCTGCGGACCCGGTGCCTGCGGCGACTGCTACTGTTGCGCCGAGTGCTACTGCTGCGCCGAGTGAGAAGGCCGATGGTGGATGGTTCGTGAGGGTCCTCTGGGGCGGACAGGTGTTCAAGTCGTCGAACCCGTCGCTGGGTGTCATGGATATGGTTCCCCTGGAGACACTGCTGGCCTACTTTGACGGGTTGGTTGGGGAGAATGCCAGTCTCATCAAGGGCAAATGCGGTGCATAGTGTACGTCAACATAGTGTAATATACGATGTTATCACACCTTGTACAGACAGCCATGCTTTTGTTGTACGTTTAAACCGTCGCTTTACCCTTAAATGCTATAATCCACACGCTTCCGCCATCGTATGCTTGGATACTACACCAATCCGCACGCCTTTTCCAAATCCGCCCACCGCCCCGAGCGCATTGGATCCAGTTCTCGCACCTTGGCCATCCACGTACCGAGATCCTCGGTCTCTTCGTCCGTCAGCGCGCGATCTTCGAGCTTGGCCAGGGCCCGGGTGTAGTCGAGGAGCGCCTTGTAGATGCCCGTCATGTCGTCGTAGTCCTCCAGCAGTTCCTTGATATCTTCGATCTCGCGCTGGACATATGTTGCCTTTTCTTGCCGCGACAGGTGCGGCGCGATTCTCGGCCGGCCATCGTCTTCTGTCAGGTTTAGGATGAGGAATTGGTGGTAGAACCAGAGGGACTGGTCTTCGGGGCCGACGTTGAGTGCGTTCTTGACGAGTTCGAGTTCTGCGGACACTTAGCAAAGGTTGATGCGAAAGAAGAAACCCCCCAAAGAGGGAAACATACCGTCGTCCAGGAACTTTTGCCGTGCGGCGTCGTCGGCCTCGCGCTCTTCCAGCAGGCGGGGTATCAGGTTTGTGCGGTTGTGCCATGCTGAAAAGTTGGACAGGTCGGCGTTGATCATTTTCGTCGTGTACCCGAACTCGGGTTCCACCATGCTCTGGCCATTGAGCGCCGCGCTCTCCAAGACGGCCACGACCCTTCTCCTATAGCCCCAGGCGTGGAAGTTGCGTCGGTCTTTGGTCAGCATTTTGGACACTAGACAGAGCTCCTCCTCCCAGATGCGCCGGGCTGTCGGCTTGGGCAGGAGATCGATGGCTTGTTGGAGGAGCCAGGAGCGGTACTTCCAGATCCAGTAGCTCTTTGGGAATTCGAGGAGTAGAGGAATGGTGAAGGTCAGTTCGCTTTTGAGCGTGCCGACAACCTCCTCCGCCAAAGGGCTGCTCTTCTGTTCCCTTGCTTCCGGCACGGCCTCATCAGCTGTAGTACCACTCCTCCCACTCTCGGGGTCCGCTCGGGACGCGCGGTCTGGCGGGGTCGTGGTCGAGGAAGCAGACGACGAGGCGGCGGAGGACGGAGACGGAGTGTATGCTGCTGATGTACTCGCGGGCGGCGCCGGCGGCGACGGCCCAGGCGAGGGTCTTGATAATGATCCACAGGTTAGGCAGCGCCTGCGGACGTTCCATGCCGTGTAGTGCTCCGGGTTCAGGCGCAGGATTTTCGTCGTCAGGGCCAGTGTTTGCGGGTCGGAGGGGTCGGGTTTGGCGCGCAGGAGGGCGTCCTCGAGCGAGCGGAGGGTGTTGATCTTGGCGAGGTCGGCTTGCAGCTGGGTTTCGGTGCGTGGCTTCCGGGCTGTGCGGGCGACGCCGTGCTAGGTGGTGGTCAGTCTGCCGTCTGGGTTTGGAGGCGTTTGAAGTGGATGAGGATGAGGAAAGTTGGGCGAAGAACGGCCGGCCATAGCGACGTACGTTGTCCATGAGGATCGGCGGGGCTCTAAAAGAGCGAGTTGGGCTTTGGTGAACAGGGGCGACAAGGGAGACGGAGAGATGCAAAAGTCCGGAGAGACGGCCGGGGGGTGGAGGAAGCTGTTGGAAGCTCAGCTCTGGGCGGACGGAATGGCAGCTGACGGGATGCGGCGCGGCCTTGCGCCGGCAGGGATTCCCCACCACTAAGGTACGTGGGTACACGGCACCACAGGCAATGAGGTACATCCGCCTGTAAACTATTACTGCATGCGCCGACTTTGGGGGCTTACTCCCCTAGGGTTTGTCTCATTCAGGCGCTCCATTTAGCCGCCTGCGCCCGCGTTTCCTGTAAGGATCGTGTGATTGCAACTTTTTGCAGTGTCACATAATTAGGTAGGCACCTCTGGTGAGGTGAGGTAAGGTGAGGTGTTGGTCAGAACCCAAGACTGCAATTCAGTACACCAAATCGAGCCCCGACAAAATCCTCATCATGAAAGCTGGTAGGGACGAGAGAGACACGATGGAGCCAGTGTTCTCACCTCTTATCATTACTATCAACGGCAGATATGGAGATGGCTTCGTCCGTCAACGCCTGCCTACCTTGCATTCTATTCTTTCTTCCCTCAACACCAAACACAACCTCACAAGTTAGAGCCTGTCGCAGATTCGATCCCTCGGTCTATCAGATGATTCCTTCCAAGAGAAAGTGCTTGCTGGGGCGACTTTGGCCAAGCTGTACTTTGATGGAACGGAAGCAAGAGACGTGGTCTCCTTCCTAAACTCGCGGCTTTCGCCAAACTCAACGAATAGAGACTGGAAGGAGGCCTCGGCCAAGTGACTGAGACGGAGCCATTCCATACCTATCTTGTTTCCCGAATAAACTTATCCTCTTCTCTCCAATCCGCTCCTAAAACTCTTCTCTCCCCTAGGCAAGTCGCGTCAGTGTCTCGATGACATTGCCATCCCCGACTACCAGTCAACGAGTGTTGCAAACTCTCGGTGCCGTGTTGCCCAGACGCGTCTGACAACTTTTTAATTTCATATTCAGTATCTTCTTCTTCAACGTCCACTTTCTCTCCAAATTGCATCTTGAGCTCACCTTCCGCCCGTTGTATTAGTATCCCGCTACTTTCTTCCCACCAACCTTTTAACAACTGTCACACCGCTGGTGTTGTCTCACGCTCAATCATGCGTCGATACAAGGCATGGTGTGCTTCGAAATCTTCCGAAAACCCCTCCTCCAGCCCAGAAGACTCTGGCTACGACTCCGGGCTCTCGCGCCCGGGCTCTCAGTGGAATATCGAAAACCAAACGCCTCCGAGTGCTAGGCGCATTTTGACTTCCCACAACTCCCAGCTATGTCTTGACGGTTCAGGCGCAGGAGACAACGGAAACTCGGCTGATGACGAACATTGCTCCCAAACTGGAAAATCCAGAGCGACCTTGGGTTCCGTGTCACCCAACCGCCTTGCCCCTTCGCCTCCTTTGCTTTCGAAGAGAAAACTTCCTTTGCCGAAACAACCACTCATGGCAACTAGGTCCCTTCGAACCCCGGATCGTTTCGTCAGCCGAAGGGACCCTCAATTTCCCCTCTCACAGAAGATTCGTGTCGCCAAGGATCACGGTACCTTTTCAGCGACTGAAAGGACTCTGAGGCACCATACGGCTGCACCAGACGCGTTCCAGAGGCTTTCCAACCGTACTGTCACGATGGCAACTGACTACCGCAACGTCTCGACAGGATCTGTTGGCTGTAAGTGCATCTTTCCTGCCTTAGGTGGCCGTCCTAACAGCACCAGGTCCTACCATTTTGTCAGCAGTCTCGCAGAACCAGAGACCACCAAGTTACGGCACAATCTGGACCGTCGGCGGTGCCGCACCTCCGCCTGGTGCAGCCATCGACGATGGTCGAGGACGCTACATTCGCAGCGGCACGAATGCCCCGTTGTACACTACGAATTTCTGTACTGCTCGCCCGAAAAAGGAGGATAACGACGAAAGTCACGAGGGTAGGCTGGCCGAGGCCCTGAAGATCGACCAGATTGCGAGGGTGTTGGACTTCGAGCAGCCTGGCACGCCAAGCTAGAAACTAAAGGAGAAAACTCAAAAGTCGCTGGCCAAAACGAAAACAGCATGGAACGGCTGCGAATGGGTCGGTCCGGATAAAAGGCCTGGTAAGAAAATTTGTCTGCTATTGGTGTGCCCAGACTGACGTTCCAAGGTCCAACGCTGGTGGAACAGAACATACCCTCAACTCCCTACAAAGTCCTCGACGCACCGGGACTTCGCGATGACTACTACTGCTCCGTGTTGGCGTACAACCCAACATTCGATATCCTGGCTGTTGGACTGGGAAGCTCTTTGTACAAGTGGTCAGAACCAGCAGGCGCGGTGGTCCTTGAACTTGGCCACTACAGAGAATGGATTACTTCTTTATCCTTCTCCTCTACTTCGGGTGGAAAAGGCATTCTCGCAATCGGTCGTTACAACGGACTGCTCACAGTGCGGGGTATCACGGAGGCCGCGCCCAGGTTCCAGCTGAAGCTGGGAGCGCCCATTACCTGCGTCAGCTAGCGGCCAAGAGTGACAATGAGGCCAACCCAGCACCCCTTTTTGGACTTCTTTGCTCCAACGGAAGATGTTCTCATCGGTGACGAGCTGGGAAATATCTACTACTACGTCGTGGAGTGGCCGAGTGCGTTCGACGTAAGTAGGGACGGCTGGCATGGCACCACGACCAAGGTGGCCAGCATTTCCGTCCATACTCAGCAGATCTGTGCCCTCAGCTGGACACCAAACGGCTATGGCTTTATTTCGGGGGCCAACGACAACCTGGCATGCTACGTTGAAATCGAGCGGATCCTAAAGCAGCGCATGCAGCATCCATCAGAAAGGGACAACCACAGTCGAGAAGGCTCAGATACTCTCCATCACGGCACGTTGTCGAAACGTCGCGACGGAAGTCGGCGGACGTGGATGAGGGACAGCATGGAGTCGTATGTGTATGGGACGTATCCGGTCACGAAAGTCGGACCAGACGGAGAAACCAGAAACGCCACCATCGATCCAGAGGATGATGTGATCCCCGTGAGGCGAGGGCAAGAAAAGCATTGCTGGAAGCACGACGCGGCAGTGAAGGCGATCGCCTTTTGTCCTTGGCAGGACAATCTAGTAGCGACGGGCGGCGGCTCCAATGACAAGTGCATTCACTTTTGGCACGTCGGCAGCGAGGCACTGCTGGCGACAATTGTCGTCTCTGCACAAGTTACTTCCTTGATCTGGTCTACGACGCGACCCGAGATCGCAGCCACATTCGGATATCCGACACCCGACCACCCCTACCGAGTCGCCGTCTTCAGCTGGCCGTCGTGCAAGCAAGTCGGGGCCATCGCCTGGTCGGGGGGACCACGGGCTTTATCTGCCATTCCGTACCCCAAGGGACCAGCAGATGCACCGAAAGGAAGTCGGACGGCGAGAGAAGGCACCATCATCGTGGCTAGCAGTGACCGGAGCATCAAGTTTCACGAGATCTGGCCCGAAGGCTCGAAAGCGACCTTTGGAGGGTTTGGCATGTTGGGTGGAAGTGATATTCTCGAGGGGCTTGATGGGATTGAAAAGGAGGGAGATGTCATTCGTTAGAGCTCATGGGAGGCTGCGAGCCGAAAGCAAAGAGTAGACTCATAGACAGAATGATAACGTGTAACCCTAGCTGTGTCTGCCATCTGTGACGGAAGCTGATCATCGCAGATGCCTGGAGCGAAGCGACGTGGCCCCCATCAATTGTACCTACCTAGCTTGGACTGCACGTTGGTTACCTTAAGGTATACATAGTACCTTATGTCCGTGACGAAGCCCATACAGAGAGTAAGACGTGGTTTTCTCGGCCGAAGCAAGCGTCAAGGCACCACTCTCGTGCCAAGTCCTCTGGGACGCTCGAACTGCCAAGCCTGGTACACAGAAGTGATGCCAGAGGACGATGTTTGAGCTCCAAGTTTGGGTATCATGTAGATACGAAGGTAGAATCCGTGGTTAAAGGCCATGTAAACGCAACCTTGAAGTCCAGGTAGATCTTGAAGGTGGCGGAAGGGAGCTGCCTACTGCTCATTGTGTAGATGCTTCCGCGTGCCGAACCCCGTTTCGTCGGGCCCCTAACCCAGCACTACCCCGGAGCCGCCAGGCACCTCGCAATAGGCCATGCAACCCCTGTAAAGGGAAGCTGCCTGCGCTGCAAACGCAATCCACCTTGCTGGGCCATCCTCACGCTCCAGACGGTCCGGGGGACGTGGGCCTCCACATGGCCTCTCAGCGCTGTCTCACCCCCCGTCCTGGCGCATGAACTCGCTCGAATCTCGAGTCTTCAACTTTCTACTTCGCCCGCGTCCACTTTAGGAACCGTCGACCTCGCTCTGAAGGCCGCACCTGATTGCCCATTACCTTTCTTGAGCGAACAATTGCGGCAGTTCACCAGGACAAACTCCAGCCCTTCTCCTCCCCTTCGACAACTATTACGGCCTACCATGTCCAGCCTCAACCAACTCTACCTCCTGGCCGACCACATCAAGCTCTCTCTCCTCGAACGTCAACGTGCCCAATCTCTCGACCTCGACGCCGACAGCCAGGATGGTCACATCTCTCGCTCGTTGGATCAGTTCCGTGATGGCTTGGATTTCTTAGAATCCGAGGCCAAGCGCCTCCAAGATGCCAGCGATGAGAGGTGAGCCCTCTACTTTTCTCGAGTCGCCCGAAGACGCCGTGCGACGTCATCTGGATGCTCCCCACTACACCGGTTTCCGAAACAAAATGTCACCGAGCTGCTGCTAACGACGAGATATCAGTGCCGCCCAAAATATCACAGACTCTCTGCCGGCCCTGCAGAAGCAATTCTCCGACCTGACATCCCAATTCCATGGGTTTTCCAACCCGTCGACCTCGGAGACGACGACATCCCCCAACGACCCGTCACTATCGCCCGACTTTGCCGCCGCACAGTCTACGAAGCCTCTCAAGGGTTCTCTTCGCGGCCTGCCTGGGTCCAGTGCGAGCAAGACCGTTCGCTTCACCGACTCCCCCGCCGCTGCCGTAGACCCCAACGCTGCCGAAGACCCCAACGCTGCCGCGCTCTTTGGTGAGGGCCGCTACCGAGATGATCCGGCTGATACGAACGGCTACCGCGACCACGCCGAGGGCCTGGATAACCAGCAGATCCACACATATCACACCCAAATCATGCGCGACCAGGATGACCACCTCGACCGGTTAGGGGAGAGCATCGGGCGGCAGCGGGAGTTGAGCATGCAGATTGGCGATGAGCTGGACTCGCACGTCGCGATGCTGGACGAGGTTGACGAGGTGGTAGATCGTCACCAGAGCAGGCTGGACAGGGCCAAGAGGTCGCTGGGCAAGGTTGCAAGGGACGCGGGGGAGAGCAAGCAGATGGTTGCGATTATCGTGCTCATCATCATTCTGATCTTGTTGATTGCTATTCTTAAATGAGGATTGAATGGGTAATAGGGCAGCGGGCGGTTCTGCGAGGTTATCTGGGTCTGTCTTTGAATGCTGGGACTGGTCATTACCGAATCTTCCATTTGGGGCGCATAGCATGGTTTGGCGTTGGGAGTTGTCCATCAGTTAGAATTGTCTGTCGCAGCTAGGGCGAGGCGCTTGCAATTGTCCACTCGATTAGACCTCGCATATTACAGTCGCGTTCTTTCAGCGGGCATAGTCTTTTCGTTCTTTGCAGATTGGTCCAATAAGCTGAAGCCGGTCACAAGCAGCCAGCGCGTTCATCTCCATCCTTCGTTGTGCGCACACGGCAGTGCTACTTATGATTGAATGGCTCTGCCCCATCAACAAATGAGGTCGTCTCATGAGTTCCACTGGTCTATTAGTCTAGTTGGTTAGGACGTCGGATTCTGAGTTACACCCAGTTCTTCCGTAAGCCCAGGTTCGAATCCTGGATGGACCTACTTTTTGCTGCGTCTACTGATTTTTGTGCGCTGTGTCATTGATCATGTCCATGAGCTGACGTTCGGTGGTTGTTCTCGTACGTTGCGGCGTGGATGGCTGACAGCATGCGTCGTTCTGGCCATGACCCGCAGGCTGCCCCGGTGGATGACAAGACAACCACCCGCTCTGAACGGAAATTTTGGGTCATAGGAAATGAGGAAAGACATGTTACGTGTCACGCCTGATTCACACAACAGTGTATTCGATTTCGAAAGTTTGGTTATCGCCGTGTCCCTGACTCTTACGTTTCTCACAATCACATCACGAACATCACGCGCGTGTCACGATGGAGCGAACAAGCTGTCCGTGGTCAGACCCTTCACCTTTGTCGACTTTGTCCCTGAACATGAGTCTTTTCTGACAGTCGCGTCAGCAACGTGGAAGTTTTGCTGTGAAATGAGGGAATATAGGTGCCTGGGTGAGAAACACATGAACACATTGCATTCATCAGTGATCATCGGAATCTGCTGATATTCACCTTTGCCATACTGATATGACCGGCTTTTTCTTTCAAATTCCACTCCATTTCAGACAAGGTAACAAGCAATATACAAGCACACGAAATGGGTCTCTGGAAATCCTTACCATCAGGCGTCGACGCCATCCTCAACCAGCCTAGAAGATCCCTGTCATCCCGTTTTGTATCCAACCCGTTGACGACGATTGCGAAATATCTACACGACTTGTTTCCGATATTATCACCTCCTGAAGAGCTAGGGTTGACGGTGGTCTGCGTCTCGGATACGCATAACACGCACCCTCGGATCCCAACCGGCGATATCCTCATCCACGCCGGCGACCTGACCGTTTCGGGAACCAAGGAAGAGGTGCAGAACACGCTGGACTGGGTCCGACGACAACCTCACCGGTACAAAATCGTCATAGCGGGAAACCACGACCTGTATCTCGATGAAAAGCTACGCAACCCAGAAACCAGTGGGGATGAACTGGACTGGGGTGACGTGGTTTACCTCAACCACACCTCCGCCACGCTCCGCTTCGGACGCCGAACTGTGAAGGTGTTCGGAAGCCCATGGACGCCGAAACACGGCAGCGGGGCCTTCCAGTACCCGCGCTCGGCGGCCTTGAACCCCTACACGGGGGCGGTGCCGGCGGACACGGGTGTGCTGGTCACGCATGCGCCGCCGAAGGGGCATTTGGATGACGCGGCGGGCCACTGGGGGTGTGAGAAGTTGCTGGAGGAGGTGTGGCGGGTGAGGCCGAGACTGTGCGTGTTTGGGCACGTTCATTGCGGGAGGGGGGTGGAGAGGGTGGCGTTTGATGAGGTGCAGAGGGCGTGGGAGAGGGTTGTTTGGGAGGAGAGTAGAGGTAGGAGGTGGAGCTGGGGAGGACTGTGGGCGGTGGTGAGGATGGTGAGGGTTTGTGTTGGCGTTGCGGTGAGAGGAGGGGGCAGGGTTGGGAAGGGGGTCTTTGTGAATGCTGCTGCTATTGGGGGCTGGAGAGACACGGAGGTTTATGAGGGGATTGTGGTGAGGATATGAATAGTGTCGTCCGGAAGATGGGTTTGATTTTGTGATGTAGTGAAGAAGTTCCTCGCGCCGGGAGTGCTCTGGCATCCAAGATCATTCTCGCCTAAGCCGTGTCCGTCTTTGCGAGTAGAGCAGCCAAAAGAAATCCACCAGGCCTAGCAATGCCATCAAGTAGTAGCCCGCTGTTATGACTGGTGTAAACCACGACACCGTATAATGGTCGGGATATGAAGCGTCCAGTTGGTCATCTTCTAACGATATACCCAATGAACACATGATTGATGCGGCCGCTATCGCACCGACGAGTGTCATCGACAGCAACCCTCGTTTCTTCGAAGGCGATAACCGATTGACATACAGCCGCATGTAAATGTGCTGTTGAACAAAGCACAACGACGTTGCGACTATCTTGGCGGAAGCTACAAGATTGTCTGTTGGCATATAGCCCTCGAATAGATATGCAAAATCCGACATGATGGCTCGGGTTGCTGGAAGAAGCTGTAGAATGGCACAAACAAATGGACCACTCAGGATCATAGGTATAGCTTTTGTCCATATGATGCCATAAGCTTCAGTGCTCTCTTGTAAACGGGTCCCAATGCCGCTCTCGGGGTTCGCATCAACATGAACATCTGAGGAACGTCTTTGAAGATTTGGTGTTGGTAACAAAGACTCAGCTTGAACTGAATCGGGAACGTTATTCCATGGGTCACACACTTCGTCATCTGCTCTGACTTCTGACTTGCCTGTATCGACAGATCTTGCATAGCTCGACGTCGGTAAGCTACTAGGCATTGGCTGCAGCTCTATTGTGTTAATGCTGTCAACGTCTGCAATGTGACTAACTGCATCTTGCGATCTTGCAGCACTTGTCCCCGGCACACTTGAGAGACTGGTCAAGTCTGTGTCTGAGCACATTGTAATCGTGTTAGTGGTAATGATGATGTCAGGGAAAGTGACTGGCCTCACTCACACAAATGGGGACTTGCCTGCGTGTCTATATCACGTCGATTAGGACCTAAGTCGAGAGATGAATTATCGTTATCAGCCAGGTATCTATGATTTCGGCTGAAGCAAGTGTTCGGCTGAAGCAAGTGTCCTCACCTATAAAGCAAGCCCTGAATAGCAGCTCGAATATTGGAAGTAGTGACGACGTCACCAGGGCGAGCGCGACGACCTGCCCAAACGTCCAATCGTTTTCTTCCAGCTGACTTAAATAGTCGATATTCTTTAATTTGTAAATGCTGAGAGTCCCCCATATGGCGGATAGAAGGACCGAAAAGACCTGGTTCGCCGTTAACCTCTCGCAGTGGTCCCCAATCGTCGATGCCATACCTCAGCAAACATGGATGTATACAGATGTAAGAATACTCGCAACGTGCAGTATACAGAGGCTTGCAAAGGGAGAATGATCATCCCAGCGGCCAACTGCCATCCCGCCTTGTGTCTGAGCCAGTTCCCCCATCTCCTCATTAGTATTTCATACCCCCTATCCAGTCCATGCTGAATTCGTAGAGATATGAACTGGCTTGGGCCCCGGAAGACCTTGGCGGCTCTGATAACATAACTGTAGAATAGAAGAAGAAGAGATGATATCATGGAAACGAACGCCTCGGACGACTGATTCATTCCACCCCTCAAGAAACATATGGCAGGTGATTCATACAGAACCCCAATATCAGTAAAACTGGTTAAACCTTCCATAGAATACTTCCTGAGCGCCAGGTGCCTCGATTCGCTCAAGTTGAAGACGTAGCCAGGGTCACCCAGGTCGAAAACCGGCTTGCCTTCAACGTGACAATTCGGGAAGGCTACGTAGTAGGAGGAATTGGGCAAGACGAGGGGATAATAAGATTCCAAAGTGGGTTTAAGCTCGAAATTGTGTCGATTCTTATTGTATCTAATCCCCTCATCGCAGCTCTCAGGGTACTTGGCGTGACCCAAGTCGATGGATTTGGCGCATCGGAGCTCCCTGTTGAGGAAGTTGAAGTGTCCGGTTGGCACGAAGCTAAAGCAAAGTAGTATGAGAAGAACCAGCATCATTATGAGACGCAACAGTCTCCCCGTCGGATGCTTGGCGAAGTATGTTCTCAAGAAAGTAAGGGCCGAAAGGTGCGTGACGCTTGAAAACCAGGCCAGAGATACTACCATCTTCCAGTGATACGCAGTCAATCCATCCCCATGTTTCAGTGACCAGAACCCACTGACGAGGATGGAGATACCGGTGATCAACTGCGCGTCTGCGAGGGCGAGTATGCACTTCAACAGAGTTAGACGACATTGAGGAATAGAGACATCATCCACTAACCTTGTGGAATGCGTCTTCGATCGAGCCCCAGGTCGAGGTCTGATAGAAACGCAGCTTCTTCGTATATTTGTACAGCAGAACATCGAGCGGGTTTGAAACATGAGCAACTGAAGTCGACTTATGCTTGTCGGTGCCCGGGAAAGGGTCGGCATTTGGGTCGAAGGAGAAGATGTAGTAAGCGAGGAGGATCAGGACTGTCAACCATGCGCTGGTGACGAAACCGAGGATAACCTGCGTAGTCCCGACTATTTTAGCAACAACTCACTCTCTGCTGGCGAATCTAGAATGACTTACACCCAGCCCTGATATGTCTCCGTACGCCTCCAACGGACGAGGGAATCGACGACATGCGTCGTATGAGAACGCCATTGCAAACTGCCTGCTGAAAACAAATCGACCAGAAGTCGGGGGACAGTTGAACTTCCAGCCTGAGAATGGGGAGAGAAGAAACCCGGGAGACCTACATCTTTAAAGCGCTGCTTCGATCAGGCTGTAGTTGTGTAACCCCAGTCACGGACAGCCAACTGCACACATACGTCAGTAAGTCTTGTCAGCCCATGGTACCAAGCTTATATGGCTGAAATAGCATCAGGCTGCGGATTGAGAACCAGACCAATCGAACCCCAGTCAGAACCTGGCAACTGTATGAGAATTTCACCGCGTCGCGCAGCCGACTGGGCTGAACCGGGGTGGCGGAGCGCGTACATTGACATCGACATTCCTCAGTTGATATTCCGACGAGACGTCGAGCGACAGTGTCTCCCGTGACTCGGCGTGTGACGGCCCACCGTTCAAAGTAATATTAAGCCAGTTTCGTCCCAGGGAAATTAGAGCCCCATGGACAGGCCGCAGGAAATAGGTGGGATCGAGGAAACCTATGCGGCGTCGGGTGTCCCTTTGAGCAGGCCTCGTTGCCACGAAGGCCAACAACTACGCCGGCTAACCCTCCCTCGCGTGAGAGCCTCACTCCTCGTCGTCCGTCACCTCTGCCCGACGAGTATTCCTACACCGCCGTGACCTAGACTCACTTCACCATACCGCATAACCTGAAGACACCTCCCATACCGCGGCCAACTGGACTACAGATCAATTCCTCACAACTAGCGAAGCCATACGATGCTCGCCATTGCCGAGTCTCTAGAATTCGCCACCGTACAGGAATACATTAAACAGATTGGCACTACCGAACACGCTTCCAGACCACGATGCCAGAGCACTTCAAGTCTCCCATCGGCTCGTTCCTATCGTATGAAACATGACACCACCACATCCGAAGCGGGAAATATAAATAGAAGAGAAAGTACCAGGCTTCGGCCAGGCCTATAGCTCATCTCAGGTATTCGCGTCTGTTGAAGCAAGGCCAAAGGCTACCGCATTCAAAGGCTTTGGTGTGTTGGTGAAGCCCCTACGCAACGCCTCGACACCGCCGTGCCAGCCTGGGGAAACTCGGCATCGTCGTCCGTCAGCGTCGCCCATTGCGTATTCCACTGTAGGTAAAGATAGCTTCATCCGCTTGAAGTGGCGACTTGCGAGTTGGATTTCCATGGCCAAGTAGGTTGGGTCGTAACGGTAGAGGATTATGTCCAAAGTTATATGGCAAAACGCCCTTTTGGATCTCTCACCTCATCGTCGCCAAGTCCCGGCAGGGTGGCAGCGTCCAAGGCTTTGGTGTTGGTCAACCGTAGCTATACCAATTTCACGAATGTGATTGCCGATGGCGTGCCTCTTGGAATCGACTGGGTGCATCGCAATGGACATGAACATAGTGGTGCTACTCAACAATACTGCGATAGCAAGACCATCTTCAGCCCATCATGAGTCGACAAGCGATTACGTAGTATTGGCCTTGTCAATTCCCGATCCGATCTAACATGCATACAATTGGCACACGCCTTCCATATCCGAAGCCTAAACGCATGCAATCTCCTGACCCCAAAGACCGAATGTTTTAACTCCATGTAGTCGCCACTTTGTCATGTCGATGTGGTCGTCCGTCAACGTAGTATGCTCCCATGCCTCCAGTGTACTCGCGAAGGGATTCTGAAGATGCGGCATCTACTCAGAGGCCCCGAATCATTGACCTGAACAGAAAAGCAAAATTAAGCAAACGCACGTGTCATCCTGCACGGGGCAGGCCCTTCAAAGACCATCGTTCGTACTCGTACCGGCCTTGCTAGCCTCTTCGGCAGCATGCTTTGTCTTTTCCTGCAGAGTCTTAGGATCCGAGTGCTCGGTGCGATCAGCCTTGACGGCCTCCTCGCTGTCCGATGCGAGCTCTGGCTTCCAGTGTCCCTTGCCCTGCTTCTGTTTGGAGAGGGAGTCTTGCTTGTGTCTTTCGTGGATTTCCTCGTCCGCGTCTGCTGATTGTCAGTGTACTGGTCACGGTTCGGAGAATTGGTGGGAAGACGGTGGTCAACGGATATGGAGTGTAATGACGTCTTTCCAGAAAGGGAAGAAGTCATGGGTTGTGAACATGTGGGGTATCAAGTAGCAACGAGCTCCACGAAGCTTCGTAGCGACAATCTCATGCCACTGACTCCAACCATATCGAAAGGAACTACAAAAGGAGAGAACTCACGACCAGCAGTCTCCTTCAATCCGATAGATCTCGTAGTGGAAAAGTTGAAGCCTCGGCTGACAGCGCCAGTCTGGCGACCGATGACAAAGGCGCCGCGGGCGATGGGGGTAGAAGCGAGAGCGATACGGGATGCCATCTTGCGTGATGTTTCTGAAATAGTGCGAATGTGCTTTTGCTTCAATGAAGTTCACTGTAGTCAATTGAGGATTTCGACTTGGCAATGTCGAAAAGCAGACGACAAGAATATAAAGAGAGGAGGAATGTGATGATGCCCAGACGGAAGAAAGGAGAGCTCGTCAAAGGGCCATTACATTACCTAGGTAAGAGCTATGGCGTTTACCCGACAGTGACGTCACTACAATTGCAGGCAAGGCGCTGAAGACCACCGGTAAGGTACCTACAACGAGACGTGCGGTCGCAATTGCTGGCTGTAGCTATGGGTCCTGTCCCGATTAAGGGAGGGAGGTGACATCTTCACACCGGAGCTTTCCCCAGCTGGGGCAGCCAGCATCATCATCAGCAGCTACTCCGTACTCACTGCGGCAACACGCATTCTTGCAGGAGGAACGCCAGACGAATGCGGCCTTTAGTGGGCTTCCATTTCGTGTGCCTGCTTCATTGTGGGTTTCTGACCAACTGTTGCGCACACATTTGCAAGCCCTCGTCAGTCCGTGGCTTCCACGAGATGAACAGCTGGCGGCAAGTGACCAATATTCGGCCGAGCTCGTGACGACCGAGCGACCGAGCCTCTTTGACTGCCCTGTCACGTGTTCTGTGCTCTTTGCTCTGTGACTGGTCGATTTTGCGGCCCTCCCATCCCCTTGCAACGACCTCGCAGTGACCCAAGATGAATGCGAAGAGGGCCAGCCGCAGACACGGTCAGTTGCCTTGCCGTCGAGCGAGTACCCGCCGACCTGTCTCGTTCCGGCGGCTATATTACCGTACGAGGCATTTTGACGTGCATCAGAAGGACCCTGAGCGTTATCTCCCAGGTGGCCAGATTTGGCGCGACAGCTTTCCAATGGTTGCTGTCCCCCTTGAATACTGGCCCATGTGAAGAACTGCACGTTTGGTTTCTGTTGCGCATCTGCTCATGACCTGGGTCGCCTTGCGTACGTCAAGAGTGTCAGAGTTCAGGGGCAAAATAAGCGCGGGGCCGTGAGGGACTTAATCTTACTTGACATGCATCTCTGACTGCTGCGAAGGGCCTGTCTAGCTGAACCTCGGGAGTTGCACCGACGATTCAGTGTTATCGTTTCCTGCTTATCGAAACTTGCATCGGGCAGGTCACCATCATGGGCAAGTCACATGAGAAGACCGATGTTGAGATGAACGTATCGTATATTGCATTGCGCCTTGCTGGTTTAGCGCGACAGGACCAGACACCTCAGGTCCGACCCCAAACACCTTCACATCTTGAGCATTTCCTGTACAACCGCCGCCGGAAGGTATCCCTTTTTCTCCGATCCAAAAAACCGCGAGAGCCATTTATCGTGTCATACCGCTCCCAAACACAACACCCAGAGATGCTCGCGAAAGTGCTCCCAGATAAGGTGACATCGCCACCCACCGTGGCCCAGTGTCCTGAGATGCTGAATCGGTATAACAAGGAAGCTCAGCCCAGGGTAACCAAGCGGTAGAAAGACTCGTCCATCTTCGAATAACCAAACAATGAGAGAAGAGGGACAAGTAAGCAAAGGGATCTGCCAGGCCGTCCGCCGGCAACACCCATACCAAAATCATGACCAACTCCACCTTTCCCAAAGGTATTTCCCAGACCCCGTATCCAAGCATTGGAGATTTGCCGCAAAATAGCAACGCATGTCTTTGCCCGCCACCGCCATTTGATTTTTCCCAGTAGTTGAGCCCATAACAGAAACACCTGTTGCCCCCCTCGCTCATAACAAGCTGCTGAAAAGACACCCATTCTATATATCGAAAGGTTCTTTTCCGGAATAACTTCGTGACCCGTCAAGCACCGTGATGAGCAACTGATTTTTTTGGAATCATCTTGGAAAATCAAGAAAAAGTCGTCCCGCTGTCCGTGGAAAAGAGATGCCGATAATTAATTATATCCGAGAACTCCGCCAAGTGCCGTGGGCACCGATGCAATGTCGTGAAAAATGCAAAACCGCCCGTAGGTAACGCCATTCGTGCCGAAAATCCAGCCTCATCTTGCGGGGCATAACACCGATGTGATTTTGTCCGAAAGTGTTGTATAATCGTAGAATCTCACAAGAGAATTGGTATCGATAACTTCTCGTGTCGCGCCGAAATAAAAGCCTCGAGGGAATTTTGTCGGTTAAACAGGGGTATGTCGAGTAAAGGTTGTTTGTACAGGAAATGTCGTTTGGGCCGAGAGACCAGACCGCGCCGGCGACCGCTACGGCCAAAAGCCTTGAGGTACCCAGCCCGCAAGAAAGTCATCGATTCCATATTCTTCGTTTTCGGTGCCAGCCAAGATGATCAGCCAAAGTGGCCGAACGTGTAATTTCACAGATCAGCCTGCATCGGGGCAGACGGCAGAGAGGCGACTCTTTACCACCTGCGACCCATTCCCTGCTGCATCCTGGCGGGGGACACCGAAGGGGGCGGGCTCGACATGGTGATGCCCGTGGCTGGGTTGACGATGGGAATGGCATTGCGGGCGCGGGTAGCAGACGGCTGATGAATCTTCAAGGCCGGGTGCTGGATCTGGTACGCGGGAGGAATAAAGGCAGGAGAGGAAGAGTTCAGAGAGAAACCAGGGGCCACAGTCTGGGGCTGCTGGGTCGGCGACGACTCTGGGGAGTTGCTTGCCAACGAGGAGCGCTCAGATGAGCTGTGGATGGAATTCATCTGCAGTAGACAACCAGGATTAGTGACTGGGTCATGAGGCCAAAATCCTCAGGCTCCAAGTAACTTACGTCGCTGTCGGTCAATAGGCCAGGGCAGAACTCCATGTCGTCTTCCAGGTCGAAAGAACGGCCAGCCTCAAACTTGGTGCGGAAAGCGTTGATGGAAGCACTGTCGCCCAAGTCCTTCATGCTGCGCACGCCGCGGAATTGCTTGTGGGCATTTTGGGAGACGGACAGCCTAGGTGCCCTGCGGTTACGGCCGCCATGGTGGTTGTGCGAGGCGCCGGGGAGGGCAGGGGTAGGATGCGCCTGGTGGTTGAACTGGTAGTATGAAGACATTATCTATGAATCAGTCGTGGAGAAGCGTAGAAGTGTCGTCGTTGTGAGGAGCGTTATTAAGGAAGGGGGTTCCGTTTTGTTGGTTGGAGGCGATGGTGTGGTGCAGCAGTGATTTGCTGTGTGCAGTGTGGCGGAGGCGGAGGTGCGGTGGTCTTATGTGGGTGAGCCGAGCTTTGCGGTATTATTGCAGTTTTGAAACACAAACAATTGAAACCTGCCGAGTCGACAACGTTGTGCGAGGTGAGGAGTGTGCGGTGGAATAGTCGAGTGTCGGATGAAGGATATGTAATGTCAAGTAGTGCCTTTTCGTTTTAATTTGTCGTGTGATAGAAGGTCGTTTCGGGGATGTGCAGTTGGTGATTGATGATGTGCGTGGAAGAAGGTACGTGGAAGGAGGTACGTGTGGGTGGAGGGGAAAGGAGATGTTGAAAAGTCTCGGGAGGGAGAATCCGGAGGAAGCGGTTGGTTTTGTTGGATCGAGCAGTGCGGTGGGAAGGCAAGCAAGCCCCAGGGCACCGAGGGCATTGGAAGAGTACCTCACCTGAGGAAAGAGGACTGGGACAGAAGGAGAGGGCAGACAGGGCAGAGTGACTGAGTGACAGAGTGACCAGGGGCCGTCTCTCTCTCTCCCACACACCTTCCTCACAGTGGGAGGGATGAGGGGGGAAGCACTTGTGGGCCCACTATACCCAATGGGAGATGATCATAGGACAGTGCTTTCAAAGACAACACTGTGACCCCACAGCTTGACGCCATTTGTAAGTTTGCCACCCACTTGCTATTGGACGGCAGATCTCAGACTAAAGTAAACGAAGCCTAGCGCGGTTTAGCGTGGTGGTGTAAATTTGGGGTGTGGCGCCGGCTGCCGTCAACCCTACCAGCCAGTGCGGACAGTAGGATTGGAGCAAGGCCTGGCCTTTCCACGCACTGAGTGAGTGAGGATGATACGTACTTGAATGTGCTGTGATGGTGGACGGTCGACGATGAGTGCGGAACACATGAGAGTTCCAGGTAGCGTATACCAGGTTATGCCCTGAAGTTCTCAGCAAGCCTACAGTATGTCTACCACATGCGTCTCCTGACGGCACACACGTTGCAGTGGCTACCGCAGGATGTGGATCAGGTATTTGTATACTGACGTACAGCCAGTGTGAGCAGCACATAATTGTGTACACGCAGTAAACGGGGACGACGCACCCAACATTACCCAACACCAATGCGCAGGCACACGCAAGGCAAGAGGTCGTGGTGGAGAGGCAAGTTAGGTAGGCACGGAGGTAACGTAGGTACTTGTAGCATAGGTAGCCATGCCTCCTCGTGCATGGATCGTGTACTTGTAGATCATGTGCACAGTAATCCGTTAGGTACTTTAGGTGATGGAACAACAGCGCATGCGCAGACTCACTGGGTGCCTGGCAGAAGTGAGCCGGGCTGGGACCCTCCTTCAGGCTCTCTGGTCGGAACTTGGATGCAGGGCAAGCTGAAGCGTGGCATGCAGGTACTGAGTCCTGCCGCTGCAGACGCACTGTGGGCCAGTTCGATGCTTCTTCACAGTGTCGCGGTCAGCCATGAACAGGTAGCAACAAACCTCTCCATTCGTGATGGGCACCGCTTCGCACCGCTGTTGGTTACGAGACCGAGAGTAGAATCCAGTCCACGTGCTCCAGTTCTAAGCTCCAGCCAGCTCCAGTTACAACTTCCGAGAGCCACAGCAGGCGCCGTCGCCTGTCGCCTGTCTGTTATTTCTCGTTATTTCACCGTTACCAGGACCCAGCTGCCGCTTGCGGTCAGCCTGAGATTGGCCGCCCACATCAGTCATTCCAGAACCCCAGTGCGAGCGAGATGAACCAAAGCCATTTCAGGAGCGAGCGACGTGGTAATTAATGTTCCGTACGAGACGACGCTGGAGATGAGAGACAGGGCGCTGAGGGCGCAGCGCCGTCTCCTTGGGTCGGTCCTCTGAAGATGACCGAGGTCGAGGTCAGGTTCGAAATGAGAACAGGCGGACTCCGGCCGTTCCCCCCCAGCTCCCGCTGCTCATCCCGTTGTCGGTAGTCGTCCCTGTCTGCTTCCGCTCTTCCTTCAGTCCCTCTGTGTGCCCTCTGTGTGGCTCTCCCTGTCGCTCTGCTTTCCGTCGTCGGATGCTTATCCCCTCCAACTCACTTAGCCTTTCTCCTACAACCCACAGCTCAAGCCATCAATCGAGATGTCTCTCCTTTGTGGTCAACTGACCTTCTCGTTGCTGTCTGTGGGCCATCAGTCTTAGTATAGCAGCTTTCGGCCTTGCCTGCCTCCCAGCTCCCAGCTCCCATCTCCCAGCTCCCCGTTTCTTTTCTTCTTTTCAAAAGATGTCTTCAAGCGGGCTTGCGACGGTGCAGCGCAGCGTGGTATACTATTAGATCCAGTTATCTGCCCTGGCCTGAGCCACACACTCCCCGACCTCCTTGTCCGGAATTCAAGCGGGCGCTAAAGAACCCTGGGGCGCGGGTTTGTTGTTGTTGACATTCGGCAAACTTGCTCTGTGCCTTTTGCTTGGGCTTCGGCACCCGGCATCGAACACTCTGTGCAGCGCAACGCAGAGCGCCGCTCGCTCGTGTTCGCAGTTGCGTCGCCTCCATCAGAGGATGCTGTTGCCGCCGTCTGGTCCAAAGACTCGTTCTGGTGCGAGGCCATATAACTGGCGCAGTCTGAAGTTCGGAAACACAAGAAACGCAGCCTAGTGTTTCCCATTCCATGTCGGCTGGAGTCTCTGCTCTACCAAGCGCCAGGTCGTCCTACTCGGCTGGCTTCATGTCGTCTGTTCAAAGTGCGTGCTGCTTCAGTTGAAACTCGAGACGCGGGCCTCTCACCTGGATCGCCCTGGCCTGTCGACTCCCAACCTTTGGGGAGGGACCATTGACAGGGTTGAGCATGGCAGGACAGGATGGGTAAAAAGCTGGCGACGGAAAAACATTGGCACAGGGCTTCAGGCTTCCTGACGACCTTGGTGGAGCGCACTGTGGCCCTCATTGGGTACGTACACATATCTGCATACGTACAAGTAGTACTGCACAATGCGCCTCCGCAGGACCGCAGGAGGTTAGGGCCTGGGGGCTGCATAAATGAACAACGCGGCAGTGGCCCTTTGGCGACGACTGAGGGCTGCGAGCCACTGACAGCTGAGCACTGGGTGGGACTGAGTGCCGCTATGACTGGTCGCTGCCACAGTCCTTCGTGGTAGACCCCCTGTCCTGGTCTCGTCGTGCTGCGTAGTGTACATACTATGTAGCAACTGGCCAAGCTTGGTGGGAGAAGGAGAAGATGAAGAGAATACGGCCAAGAGAAATGACCAGGCCTGAATTCGGAAACGTGGCGGCTGGCACGCTTCACATTCAGAAGCGACAAGGCCCGGTCCCGACTGCCCTGGCTTGCCTGGCTGGGAGAAAGCGGGGCCTAGCTCCTTAGGCATCAGGGTAGGTACATGGCCAGGGACGCAGTGGTACATGGACCGTCAGGTGCAGCAGAACGCAAGAGTACGTTCCTCACAGTGCGTCTGCCATCTGCAGCCCGCCCGGTGAGGAAACCAAAATCGATAATCGCCAATCGGTACGTATCGTTTCTCACGTACTTTTCAAGACTTGGACGTCTACACTACGATTAGTCTGGCCTCTCCACTCCACACCTCTCCAGGTACACACTCTCGGTGCTAACAGTGGAGCGACCGTCGCATGTCACTCCACGCTCGTCACACACTGAAAGTCTGTCTCTGTCTTTTCACTCACTCACTCTTGTACAAACTCAAGCTCACCCATCATTCACCGCAGATCCCTCTCACTCTCACTGAAGCTTTGCCGTCTCGCCCCGTCATCGTCATTCGCAACGGACCCTGCCAAAGCTGTTGCCCCTCCCCCGAACCCGGGTCCTGTTTATCCATCCGCCTCGCGATGCCCTCCTCGGCATTCATCATGCGGCCCGCTCGATGGCCAAGCAACCGTTGGCGTTCCGACTGCCGGCTGATATGATGCAACAGACGATAGATTGATCGATGGCAGAGACAGAGTTAGCCTCGACATGCCAACGCTTCACCCATCAACTGAATGGCCTGACCCGCACCTTGTCATTGCCAGCTCCTCTGTTCAGGAGAGCACTGCCGCAACGTCTTCTAGACCATCCCACGCTACTATTATCTCTGTCGCATCGAACTGAGCTGCATGAATGGCGAACGGGCACCCTGGGCGACCATCCACGCCGCCCAATAGCCACCCAGGGGAGACCCTGGAGCGCTCTCTCTCTCCCACTCTTGTCTCTCGCCTGTCTCTTCCCACTGTGGCACAGCATTTCCCTCCCTGCTGAATGAAGCTGTCCCACAGCCTGTGAGTTGCTGCCAGGCGGGTTGCCCCTGCTGCGGAGGCCCCAATCTACCAAGGTTAATCGGGGCAGGGCACGGCTGGGGCATGAAGAGATGGGAAACTGTCTTGAGACAGCTGACGATGTCTTCGTGATCTCTCCGGTGGAGCTCCCGAGAGTGATTGGTACTACACTACGACACGGGGGCACGGGGGGAGGGATTCCAAGTGACGAAAGGGAGGCGACTTTCTGCATTCTCTCACGGCCTTCGCCGCCGCCGCCATGGCTTGTCATCCCACGCAACGCCGCCTTTGCGGTGGTTGTTGTTGTTTTTGTTGTTGTTATTGTTGCGCTTGCACTGTACACTACGGCCTTTGCCTTCGTACCAGTTCCAGTTCAACCGTCTCACCCGCGCGCCGCCTTATCGCTAATTCCTCCCAAGATTTCAATCTATCGTCTACATTGATGTCTTCGGCGCCGGCGTCGGTACAGAAACATGGGACTCGTCCATGCGACGCAACGACGGCTGCCCCGTCCCCCCCTCACCGGTTCCCTTGCTATTCGTCAATGGCTTTGGGGTGGATTTCTGCGACGGACGGAGGGGTTGGTGCTATTTTGGTGACACAGCGCGGGCTCAGTGCGACGGTGCCTTGTCGCTGCTCAAAGCATGGTATCGCGGTAAGGGTACGTACGGCCATACCATCAGAGCAGACCAAGTCGATCTCAGGGTCCTTGGATATTGCCATGATGCCTAGACAGCAGGAGGATCGCGGACAAGCCACTCAGCAGGGGAAGCCCGCGGCCTTGCCCTCTCAAATGAGATGGGATTGTCGCCCGTGATCATCCTTGACGTCGACAACACACTGGGCCAGAGCTCTCTCTCTCTCTCTCTCTCTCATACATTCATTCTTACATGCTACAAGCATGTATGGAGTAGTCAAGTACGGAGCAGTCTGGCATACTTGTACAGCCACAGTCCACGGCCCACAACACACAACCTCATGGCAAAAAGCAAGCCAAGCCGGCCCATGCCCGGTCTTGTTCTTCCTCTTCGTCTCGCAGGATGTCTCGCAGGGTCTGGACAACCAGCAAGACAAAGTTGGTGGTGTGGAGTTGGTGCGCAACGCACATTGAGTTTGGCCCTTTGCGTTATCACAATTCCTGCTTGCAACGAGCACACCCAATCCCATCCCGTCTCCCTACACCTCAAATGCCACCAAGCTTCCACACGATGACAGCCTTCGAGTAACCTTCTTTTGTTTCTTCCAGCCTCTGGGTTCTGGAGGACGGAAGAGATAAGCCCAGCCTTCTCTCTAGCTCCGTCAACCGTGCTCCCACCCACCCCTCCTCCCTCACCACCTGCGGACGCCCGCGTGAAACCACACGACGGTTGCCGGCCGTCCTGCAGGCGCTGTTGCGTACCATGCGGATTATCCGTACTCGATATGATTAAACCCTATAGAGCTTGCAGCAGATTATCTCCCCCAGGCGGGGATGGTGAGTGGGAACGTTTTCGCTGTCGCTTCCGCCCTCGTAACCAACGTGCCATGTACCATCCAATCCGTTCCGCACAGTCGGACACAATCACACAATCGCACGAGACAGGTTACATCCCACGAGAGACGCAGATCTCGTGGGATTATTGAAGCGTTCCACGGAGTATTGTCCATGCATGGTGATGGGAAAGAGGGGCGCGGATCGTACTACTGCTACCACCAAGCACGCAGCAGTGGCAGGGAACTGGCATGATGGGAAGAAGAAGCCAAAGCCATCGCACGCAGGACAGAAACCAACATGGACGAGGGGTGGGTGGTTGCGAACAAAGCCTATGGGAAGATGCCCCCCTCGATGCACCATTCTCCCATCCTGCTGCCACGACCACTGCCCACACCGCCATTCTGGTGGCATCAAGGTTGGACCAGACTCGATTCGATTCGATTCATGCCCACCACAGGAAGTCTGCTTCTTCGAATGCCCGTCCCGTGTTGCCCATCGCCTGCTGCGGCGAGCGGGAATTATCTCGTTCGCGGAGAGGTTCGTGAGGTTTGTCTCACACCCACCGGGTCTCGTTCCCGTGTGGCCTGTCTCCTCGGTGGCGGACCAGGCTCTCTCGAACTTCACCTCGTTGCCGCTCTATACCAGACGTTCCTGGCCGTTACTACCCCTCACCGTGACGACTCACCTTCGGACTCACTGTGGCAGCTAGATTCTGGTGGCAGCTAGATTCTGGAGCTGTCTCACGAACGAGTGATAGTCTGCTGTTAGTGGTAAAACACCTGGGCGGTAATAGTGCCAGGCGACGGAACCAGCACTTCGAGCCCGTGGCTTTCCCCAGCTTTGGTACGGGTGGAAGAAGCAAAAGAAGCAGGGGACGATTCGGCGCCGCCAGCACACGGCCCAGGCCAGCCCGGGGTAAGATCCAAAGTCAGACCAGACCAGGCCATGTTCGGGTCCAGGTCACCTCACATCACCCCAGGCTTTCGATCCCAACGCATCTGTGGCATGCCGGCAGCAGAGCACCGGTGCATGTGGCAGCCACACGCTATGCCTCCTGTGGTGGTGGCTGTGGTGGTGGTGGCGGTGGTGATGGTGGGGGTTTGCTCAGCTCTGGTCTGCTCTGGTCTACGGTGCTTCGTGCACAACAGCACTGGTGGTCTGGAATCCGTCTTCTCGTTCCCCTGATGGCTGCTGGCTGCTGCTGCTGGCAAACGTCTCGTCTGCTGCGGTCCATTTGCTGGACGGATGTCTTCCGTTCGGTATGACTGGCTGGACGCTCGTGGTGCTGTCTCTTCCACCGCCCTCCCTCCCGCTCCGCTCCCTCGTCCGATGGCGATGGCGATGGCGATGGCGATGGGGACGGGAGGTGCATAGAGGCAGGTTGCATTTTGCATCGGTCCGCGGGTGTCGCCTTGGTCCCCCGAGCGTCAAGCGTGTCCGTCGGCTCATGGAACCGCTACCGGCATCGGCAGTTCTCTTTCCGTGAGACTGCTATCCGTATTATCTGTTCGTGTGGATTTGCATCGTCGTCTCTCCCCATCGCCCGAGTCCCGAAAACTCCCCGTTCTTCTCGTACGAATGGGCAAGAGGAGTCAGGTGTCTACAAGGGTCGGCTGTCGATTCGCGACGTCATAGGTTCAAGGACCACCGCGGCGGCGACACCGACGGTCCCTATTTACGCAGCGGACCTGTTTAATGGGCTTATATTGTCAATAACTCTCAAATGACCTCTACTCTCAAATGACCTCTATTCTGTGACTTGCTTTTGTTCACAAACACGCAATCTCGGACTTGACGTCTGCTTGCAGTCAGGATCTTCGTAGAATGCCCCATCTCGCACGAACCTCAACCTGGATCTGTAACCCATCGTCGAGTAACAGTAGTAGTACTGTGTGAATTATGTTATATCCGACCTCGATGGTGGGTTCGATGAAGGCCGTATCCGTACTTGGTAACTGTCAAGGTGACTGTCACTCGAGGCGGAGCCACATCAAGCCCCCCCCCCGTGGTCTCCGTGCGCCGTCCACCGGCCTCTTCCCAACTACCTCTGATTCTCGAATGAAGCCGGTCGCACCAAAGCTACACAGCATTTCCCCGAGTTGTGAGACAACAGTACCTACCACCCGGCCGCAGTTCCGGACAACTCCGGAATCGCTGTAAAAACCCAACCATGCGCGCCGTACTCCCAGAAGACCGCCTGCACCTCGGCATCGGTCTCGGCGTCGCGGCGCTGGCGGCGCTGATATCGACGACGTACCTCCTCTCCCCCGCGGGTCCCGCGCCCGCGCCCGCCCACGACCGGCGCAAAACGGCGCGCTCGCCGAAACGCACGCTGATCCCGCACCTGTCCACGCTCGCGCGGGATGGGTTGCCGTACGCGCCGGAGGGCGCGCTGCCCGGCGGCCGGGATGTGGAGACGGCGTACGGGAACCTGAGGGTGTACGAGTGGGGTCCGGAGGACGGGGAGAGGGTGCTGGTGCTGCACGGCATCGGGACGCCGAGCGTGGCCCTGGGAGGGGTGACGGGGGAGTTTGAGCGGCGGGGGTGGAGGGTGATGACTTTTGGTGAGTTTGTTGTTTTCCCCCCCTTGCGATGGGGAGAAGAAGAAAAAGGGGAGGGAGGGGCCAGCTGATGCGAAGAGTTTTGTAGACTTCTTCGGGAGGGGTTATTCGGACGCCCCGACGGATGTGCCGTACGACATTAGGTTGTACACCACGCAGATCCTCCTGGCGCTGGCGTCTTCGCCGAGTAGAGGATGGACGGGCGATGATGCGTTTCATCTGCTTGGGTACTCGCTGGGCGGCGCCGTAGCCGCCGCGTTTGCCTCTGCGAATCCGCATCTTGTCAAGTCGCTTACCCTGGTGGCCCCGGGGGGACTGATCAGGTCCGCGGCGCATGTGGGGTGGAAGAGCAGGGTGCTGTACACCTCGAGCTGCGTGCCCGAGTTCGTGAGAAGGTGGATCGTCGGACGGAGACTCACGCCCGCGGCGGCGGCGGCCGAGGGGGACGTTCCGGAGGTCGAGGCGGTGGACGGGGCGGACACGCCGTGGGACGACATACGCCTCGTGAACGGCGCTCGTATCGGGGAGGTTGTGAGGTGGCAGTTGCAGCACCACGAGGGGTACGTGAGGAGCTACATGTCGACCATTGCGAACGCGCCGGTTTACGACAGGGCGGACGTGGAGTGGAGAGTTCTAGCGGGTGTGCTGGAGGAGAGGAGAGGCAGAAAGGGGCTACCTGGGTTGAAGAAGGGGAGGGTGCTCTTCGTGCTCGGCGAGGGAGACGAGGTTGTGGTGCCTGGGGAGACGGTGTGGGATGCGAGACGCGTGTTGGGCGAGGACGCGGTTGAGGTTCTGGTGCTCAAGGCCGGGCATGAGGTTGGCGTCACAAAAGGACGGGAGATTGTAGATGGGGTTCTGGGGGCGTGGGAACGCGAGTAGAGAGAGAGAGAGACGGAGGGGTCCATGGTGCGTAGAATCACAGGAGAGTATAGAGTCACGAGGTTGCTGGGAGCATGGGGCTTTGAAAGCTAGACTAGACTTTTTCTCACGATGTTCACGATTACGAGTCCGAAAGGGAGAATCAAGACAGAGCTGTACT
The DNA here is from genome assembly GCA_001693025.2 of Colletotrichum lindemuthianum. Taxonomy (NCBI): domain Eukaryota; kingdom Fungi; phylum Ascomycota; class Sordariomycetes; order Glomerellales; family Glomerellaceae; genus Colletotrichum; species Colletotrichum lindemuthianum. The sequence goes on along the minus strand of MASP02000089.1, from coordinate 115,139 downwards.
TGTAGACCCCCACCCACCATGGCATGTATGCTGGAATGTATCAATGGGGCTTCTCAGTACAGATTCTGGAAAGACGTTGACAATGTCTCGGTTGCGGGTGAAAGTCCGCCTTGTCTCACTGCCCGGACAGGCCGTTGTCCAGAAAAGTTGCTCGGAATGTACGTAATTTCAGACACCGGGTAATGGCATTGCGAGAAAGGCATGTTGACCAGCAAGGCATGCCAGGGTGCCAATCAGGGGTCCAAGGGTCGTTGCAGAAATCGGGGTTCTGCACCTGGACAACCTTGGATCTCGATGCAGACGGGATTCGTGTCTCTTGCTCGGCCTTCTCGGCACTATTATAGACCGATCATTCGCGTGAATACCCTTGCAATTTGCAGTCTGTGGTTGGTATAATCTGATGTGCCATGACCAGCACCCGAGGCATGTATATGTATGCTATTAGGGTGTCGAGGCGGAAGATGTCGAGAAGCATGCATAAGAATTATGTGTGGATAGTCCGCTCAGGGTTGCGATTGTGGAAGAACGTCAAGCGCTGTGTAAACAGCTCAGAGGCAGTGTTGCAAGTCAAGATGTGGCCTGTTTGACAGTTCAGTGATGATGATGGACGACGTGGGTGCCTCCCCTCTGAGCATGTCGAGGACTAGAATGCCAGGGTCTCTGTTGCTGAACCTGAGGTAGAGTATCAGACAAAGTTCATACTCTATGCGGTTCTCTAGACCGATCGCTGCGATACGTTCCCACTACAAACAAGAAACGAAAGAGATCAGAGCTTCCTGGATACGATGCTTTTCATCATCGTCCTTTCCAGCCTGGCAATGAAACCCTTTCTGGAGACCATGTAAGTAGAAAAAGTCTGTTGCCATGTTTTATACTCACAGCACAATTCTAACTCTGTTTTTGGCAAGCGTGATTTGTGGTAGGCAATGAAAAGGGATTGGAAGCCTGGCGTGGGCCGGTCGATCATCCATCGGGGGGCAATCGAGCCGAGGAGACTGTCGTCGTAACCGCAAGCAAATCTGTGACAAGTATGGGCAAAAACATGTGAGTATTCCTATCCTAAGAATACGTTGGAGACAGTAATGGTGGATAGTGCCAGGTCAAGAAATCCAAACCGACAAGAACTCCGGCACCACAAGAAACCATGATCGCAATTCCTGCCAGCACTGCAGACGGCTCAAAATAGATTGACAGAAGCCAAAGGGAGAAGGCCCTTATAAAACGGACATGCACAACTCACTCTTTAGTTTATATCCACAGTCCTCCAGAATGATAGGCTCTTCATCGACGATGCCTTTGCCTTGGCAGGCGCAACAACATTGACGAGTCCTCGAAAAATGTACTCTGCCCGGGCATAAAGGTATGAACGATATGTCGTTGCAATATCGAAACAGGCTGTAGCCGACTGCACGGGTTTCGTCCTCTCTAGGTAAACGTAATGGTATGGGGAGAAACCCCGTTTCCATTCATGAGAGCTACTCGACATCGTCCTTGCAATATATGCCCCGACACCTGCGACGAGTGGATGTGGCTGAGCAGTCTGGACCACGTCCAGCTCCGATATATAGATATCCCGCATGTGACTCAGTATAGGCAACTGGCCATCTCGCCTGACAAACACTATCATTTCGGAACCCGGGTGGATTCTCCCAACGGAGCTTTGTTCCAGCTAGACAAACTGTTATTAGTTGTGATGTTGTGATCAGTAGGCTAAGACGACATTAATCTAACCAGGCAATGCCTCAAGTAAGAAACCGTAGATATGGAGCCGGCCTGATGATTACTCATAAGCGCTCAATCCAGGTTCGTACTCGGTATCCTGCTCCTGCTCAGACACTTCTCTTCAATACATCTGCCCGGCACAACCCTCACCACGAGAATCAGTACCATCGCCTGGCTGCTCCCTGCTCTGCACGTATCGTCCGTAGCCGCGGACACCGCGGATGTCCACTGCATGGGAGCACATGACCCATGGGTGCGTACCTGGAACCAAGCTGAACATCTGCGCTGTTCTTGTCCAGCTGACAAAGTAATGGTGGAGGAGCAACTGCAGTCCCGAGGTATGGGAGTGCCTAAGCGAGGTATGTATCGAGCTCCAGTTGCGATGAATAACTCCTGACATTGCCCAACAGTGCGAGAAGATGGACTTGGTGTCAATGACTCGGCCTGACGGGAACTGCGATTGCTGATGCAAACGCTGAGAGGTCCGACAACCCTCTCCTCTCGGGTTGAGCCTCACCTTTGCACATGGCGAGTAGGGATCAAGAATGTCTCATCGACTGAGAGCAATACAGAACCAATGGACTAAGAAAACTCAAGAACCAAAGGGCCATGTGAAAGCAGTGCTCCAATGTCTTCTCACTTCGTTGCGTGTGACTGTCTAAGGTTTCCCAAGCTACGACCTCGCAGAGTCGGAGCGTACGCATCGAAGGAGCCAAGAAGGAAACATTGTCTTGACTGTAAGACTTCGAGGATCGTTGACTTTGACACCGCGTCGAGAGTAGGCGTTAGTGTGTAGCAGCATTGGAGCTAAATCACATGATTGAACACGGTTGTGGGAGAAGTACGAACCGCTGGAAATACGCGCGGGGTAATATTCATTAGTATTGTTCATGTCTCGTCTTGTCATCGACTCATTTAACTCCTTGCCCTATCTGAGACACCTTCTTGGTCGACTGTGGTGCAATATAGTGCGCATCATATTTCGCGGCACCAAACCGCCGTAGTTCTGACGATGCCTCCTTTACGCCCAAAGATATGCCGAATAACGAGATGACGCCGATGTAGATGTGCCACCAGTGAAGCTCCACGTGTTGATGCAGCGTTGTACGCTGTAGTGCGCGTAATGCCAGTCCGCCAGTCGGTCTTGGCCTTCTAATCTGCTGTCGAGTCTGTTGATGCCAACACCTGCAACTCGTGGAGGACACGAGCGTGTACTGCGAGCGGTTGCAATCGATGCATGATCCTATCATACTGCACTGCAAAATGCAGCTTGATGATGAACGTCGGACGTGCGGGTCCGGAGACTACTAGAAATGCGTGTAGTCGTATCGCCGAGCAATGGAAGGCAGCCTCATACTCATTTGTCAAGACCCCTGGCCTTGACGAAGCGGTTTATTTGCTCCCGTGTGAGCTTGTCGTTATACTGCTCTTGACACTCATAGAACGAAATAAGTTCTTGAGTACAGTCGATCATGGAAGCAACGTCGACGTTGCTCTCAGAAAGCCACGCGCCGAACCGTTGTATTTGGCCCATCCTAGCTCCCGGCTGCTTCTCCTTGTCGGCAGGGTTAGGCGTGCCCGGGGTCGGCGGCAACCCATGGGGTCTAGAGACCTGAGCCAGCACCGCACTCGCAGCAGCAAGGCCCGCCGCCGAAGGCTGCGTCTGTCCGGACGCGTTGGACATTGGCCTCATGACGAAGACCAGCAGAATCGCCGTGAGGGCGATGATGTGGGGGGGGAATAACAGAGGCAGGTCCGTCATGTGGTGGTCGTTGATGATGGACCAAGCCAGCCAGAAGTCCTCCTGGGTCAAGTTCAGCTCTAACTGGTAGTTGTTGAGCGTCCGATATGGTTGGTGCACGATGAGATTGGAGCACATCTCGGAAATCATCATGAACTCGCACTCGCCGAGCTTGGAGGTATCGAGACCGAGGAAGTCGGGCCACAAGGAGCGTGCCTCGCTGACAATCAGCCTGATGTGTTGCGGGCACTCTTCTATCTTGCAGGCCAAGTAGAGAGCGGTGGCGACGACGAGATAGGGGTTCGTTCGGCGGATCTCGACTTTCGTGTAAAAGCGCTTGATGTATGTCTGGGCCGTGGCCATGGCCTGCTGACGGACGACCATGCGCTTTCCGAGACGATTAACCTCTAGGTAACGCAAGTTAGCGGGGCATCCCGAGACGACCGTTCGACACAACGAACGCTGGTTAAAGTAGATGGCCAGGTGCCGCGGCTGCGGAAGGGGAAACAGCTGAACAACATCGGCATTGTCTTCCTCGAGCTTCTGACGCACGCGGCCTAATCCGTCCTTGGTGAAGAGCCAGTTCTGATGCTGGGTCGACTCCCAATAGTTCGCAGCCATGGCGAACAGGCAAATAATTGAGCTGCTCCCCAAGCTATATCATATCTTGCCATGACAGTCTGTCGTTGTTCGACAAGGCTAAAAGTGTGAAGCTGGATCGAGGCCGACGAGAACGTGGCTGAGGGGTTCAAAGTGGCTGGTGTCGTCTGATAACGGCAAGGTAAGACGGGAACTGGCGGCGGAAAGCACGTGTGGTTTACCCAAGGTGTACGGTAATTACGGAGTATCCGTACCTTACCTAAGGAGATAATGTCGCTACGTAAAGAGTACGTACAGCGTAGCGCTCTCTCCAAGCTCTGAGCCCGCTGAAAGCTCCCGACAACGACTGCCAATTGGCGGTCGCTGATTGCTTCGCTTGTCTCGGTTGGTGGAACCTCAGCGACCCGTGGACCCCCAAATTGCCGAGCTTTTGCTCTGTTTGCGACCCAGTTGCAGCAGATGCAGCCTGTACGCAGTAAGCAGCAGGCGGACTCCTGGTCTACGTTTTTTCTTGGTCAAACCAGCAACTGCCCAACCACTATTACCAACGCCAGCGCCTCGCGATCCCTCCTACGTCAGTCCTTCCTACTTGCAGCGACCTACTTGCAGCCAAGCAATGCGAGTGCTGAGATATCGCGACACCAACTTCCACTTCCCCGCCATGTCTCTGTGAGAGTAGATCTTCTTTATCGATACCGACCCTACGTTCGCAAAGTACTTCTTATTACCGATACCGTTCTCGTCACCCCATGAATCCCGAGTCGAAACCGCATCCCCGACTCTACTGCCCTGCGACCTGATGCCGCCGCCGCCACTATGGGGGTAACAGACTGGGTTGCCGAGCTCGAGATGGAGGGGATCGAGTCACAGAACCAGCGCGACAAGCGCGTGGAGGACCTCTGGAGGCAATTGGACGCTCAAGGCACCGGCCATCTGGACTTTAAGGGTCTGCAGAAAGGCCTGCACAGGATCGATCACCGTCAGCTTCAAATCTCTCACTCTGTATGCCCGGTGCTGCCGAGAGAACGCGGTACTGATATTGCGCTACAGCCATGAAGAATGCCGAAGACATGCTGCGGAGGATCCTGACCGTCGTCGACACGAACCAGGACGGAAAAATCCAGTACGAAGGTGAGCTGCATCCGCTCCTCTTCGATTTCGAGCTGAGGCTGAAGAGCTATCGCCTGGGTTCCCCTGTCATGGGTGTCGAGGACAACAGCGCTGACAATGCCTCGCTCGCAGAGTTCCGCACATTCGTCGAGCAAACCGAGAAGCAGCTCATGATTCTGTTTCAGTCGATAGACAAGGACAACAATGGACGACTCGACAAGACCGAGGTGCAGGAGGCCTTCCGACGCGCCGGCCTGGTCGTGCCGATGCGTAAAATCAGCGCCTTCTTCGGCGACATAGATATGAACAACGACGGCTTCATCAGCTTCGAAGAATGGAGGTGAGTTTTGTCGACGCTTCTCTAAGTGCTCCAACTTTTGTTGTCGTGGCACAAAATTTGCAGCGTAGACGGTCTAGCCTTAGTCCCATGTGATGGCGGGGCCCTCAGGGGTCGTGATGTTCTCGGTGAGCTCGGTGCAGGGCGACTCGACAGCAGAAACGCGGTCCTATCTCCTTCGATCTGTAGCAGTAGTTGTTGGCTTCGCTTCTTCTCTCCATGCGCACGTAACTGACGCGGACCCCGACCCAGAGACTTCCTCTTGTTCATGCCAACGCACAACGGCCACGCACCGCTAAAGGCAGTGCTGGACTTTTATTCTTCCATCGTCACCCTCACGGCAGAAGGTGACTCTATGGTGTCGGAGGAGACACTTGAAGGCTTAGGTACGACCGGCTTCCTTCTGCAAACTCTCTTTGGGTCCATTTTACGGATTGCATCCCCGGATCGCGAGACTGGTCCCGGCGAGGCTCCCACAAGCAACCGCGAGGTGGATTCCTCGAACGAAGCATTTCTTACCGGTATTGCGCAACTTCCTACTTCGTCAAAACCAGCACTCCAGACTTTATCAAGCAGCTCTACAGATCCCACCACCACACAGACAACCGCAACCGCGTCTGCGGCAGCGTCCTCATTACGAGGCAGCGTATTAAAAGCAACCGACGTGACCAACGCGGAAGCAGCAGTACTGCAAGCCGCCGTCATGAGCGCAGACGACAAGCGCTCGACGCCGTCGCCCGCTACCGCCAGAAAACTCCCCGGCGTCGGCACCCCTCAGGCACAACCGGTCACTGGCTCCGAGCAAGGCTCTAGCTCGAATGCGGCTGTTGCACGCAAGACCAAGAGATTGACTGACTTCGCCCCCGATCCAGGTTACTTCGTCGCGGGTGCCGTCGCCGGAGGACTGTCGCGGACTGCCACCGCGCCTCTCGATCGTCTGAAGGTCTATCTGCTGGTAAACACGCGCGCCACCACCGAGACGGCCGCCACTGCTCTCAGGCAGGGTCGCCCCGTCGACGCCCTTCGCAATGCCGTACGGCCGTTTGGAGATGCCGTCAAGGATCTCTGGAAGGCTGGTGGAATGCGGAGCCTCTTTGCTGGTAAGTCTGTCCTTTGTCCAAAGATGAAGATTTTGAGGATCCCATCCTTTTGTTTGAGGTTCTAGACCTTGAGATCGAACCTCTTTGTTCAGACTCCAGAAGTTGAGATTGAATCATTTATGCATACTCTGACTGACCGATAAAGGCAACGGACTCAATGTCATTAAAATCATGCCCGAGAGTGCTATCAAATTTGGGTCTTATGAGGCTGCGAAGCGTACCCTTGCTAAGCTCGAGGGGCACAATGATGCCAAGCAGATCAACAGTTACTCCAAGTTCATCTCTGGAGGTGTTGCTGGAATGGTTGCCCAGTACGTATATGCAACTTCCTGCTCTTGCTGGAGGCTCTTCACCACACCCTCACCCTCTTGCTCTTACTAACTTATTGTGTAGATTCTGTGTGTATCCTCTCGACACACTCAAGTTCCGACTTCAAACATCCACAGTACAGGGTGGTCTTAGTGGCAACGCTCTCGTTATCGACACTGCTAAGAAGATGTGGAAGGCAGGTGGAATGAGGAGTGTATACCGAGGAGTGACGATGGGCCTGATGGGCATGTTCCCGTACAGTGCCATAGACATGGGCACTTTTGAACTGCTCAAGACATCGTACAAGCGCTACATGTCAAAATCCCAAGGCATCCACGAGGAGGATGTCAGACCTGGCAATGTCATGACTGGCATCATTGGCGCCACGAGTGGTGCTTTCGGAGCATCAGTGGTCTACCCACTCAACGTCTTGCGGACGCGCCTCCAGACACAGGGTACAGTGATGCACCCAGCAACTTACACAGGCATATGGGATGTTGCACAAAAGACACTAAAGAATGAAGGAATGCGAGGCATGTACAAGGGCCTGACTCCAAACCTGCTCAAGGTGGCACCAGCACTGAGTATCACCTGGGTTGTGTATGAGAACTCAAAGAAGTTTATGGGTTTGGAGTGAGAGACGCACATAGGCAGAAGCAAGGTGGTTGGACATAAAGAGACTGTAGCACAGTTTCAGTTGCTACAAAGGACAACAGATCCTTGCCTGGCTCCTTGAAGATGGGGTCGATGGAAATTAGGATTGGCATTGGAGGAGAGCAGATGCCCATACTAGCAGTGGCTTACATACTTTTACAGCTCGCGTCAGGGCGTTTGGAAGACGTGGGAGGAGATACCAAAAAACGTTGATTCGCTCCAAACAAGATTTGCTCTTACAAAACGAAGAACGCACGAGTGCTGAAGGGGGCCACTGGGCCATGCCGAACGGTCCAGAAGGTTTGAACCTAGAGGGAAGGAGACTGGAATTTAAAGAGTAGTGCCCATGTGGACCTGATCTATCTTTAATTGATCGGTCCACCGCGTACTCGAATTTTCATTCATTTTTTTTTTCTCCCTTTCTTTTGATACGACTTCCATCAGCCTGGGTGACGTGGACTCGCAAACCCTCGTCGTCTGCCCTGCGAGGCCGAGAGTCAGGCGTCAGCTAAGGTCAAGACGCTTGATATTGAGCTTACGTGCGATCGTCGTCACCCCCGCAAGTGCTTCTCCAACCACGACGAGGCTCGATCAGTGAGGAGCTCCGCCAGAGACGCAGAGACGCAGGGAGACGACTGTGATTCGTAACCCGCCAGGTTGGAGTCTTGGAGGGTGGTGAGACCCCATGGCCGGATAGGATAACCGAGGTCGGCGGGGGTTGGAAGCCAATTGGAGGCTGGGAACTTTTGTCAGGGTATCCGTACTGGACCAGAGTAATATCGGAGGGAAGTTGGTCCACTCGAGTCGAAGCTTGTTCTATCTAGCACGAAATATCTCTGTACGGATACTACGTACGCGTATGCTAGGCGGATTTGAGTGTGCTCTGTAGAGATACAAATCTACGATAGGCTCTATTCCCTCCTCGTAGCCATGCCATCCTTGCCACGGAACGGTCCAGCACACTGCTCAGTCAGACAGAGGTCCCCTTGCCCGTCACTAGAGGCCGTTAGAGTCATTGACGATGCTAGGTTTCCCTCTCCACATCGAGGCTGCCGTCCAATTGACTTTGGCGACGGACGCTGTACTCGTACGGATCGTACGCTCTTAACCAGCTTCCTCTTTGGTTGTGGTAGGGTGTGTCACGCAAGGTCAACAACCTGGGATTACACGCGCAATATTCCGTACTGAGAGGTACGACGACTCGATCAGGATGTTACCACCCAGGTCCCCGTCCAGCTGCTCGCCGCTGCGGTGGTACTCGACATCGTATCTATCTGATCTGCAGGCTTACGAGTCGCCCCTCTCACGACTTGCGTTGCTTGCAGATTCTACTGCGTAGCGACGAGACGGCCGCGAATCCTTCCATGGCCGTATCGGGCACTGGCGCCGGTGACGCCCTTGTATCGAGACTCTTGCGTCTTCGGCGTGCGGCCGACCGATAATAGACCGGTGGCCATTTCCCGTCTCTACCATGTAATACTACGTATGTGGGTTGAAGCCGTGAGTCGTCAGCCGAATGGTGGACGACTCCTCATCCTCATTTTCTACCATTCCTCTTCCTGTTCAATCTAACTCTTTTCTTTCTCATCCTCCCCACGTCGGCCAGGTGAATACGCACTCCTCGCCGTGCCTCGTGTGTGCTCCTTCCTATTGCCATCCGCATCGTCTTACGACTCCACGACATCAGCGCACATTTCTCCCGGCCCAACCGAGTCGTGCCTCGCGTTAGCCATCGTAAGACGGCTCAAAGTTGCGACCAGCATTGAACTCTCCGCGGAAGAGAAGCCGTCTAGTCGTCCAAACTAGTCGACGTTGTCTTGGCATCCGTTCTGTCGGTTCCTCGACATTGCGCGTGTCAGCCAAGCCGGTCGCGATTCAGTCCCGTCACGAGTGTCGGAAGCTGTCCAACCGTTTGAAGTGTTTGCCCGACACCAAGGGCAAAGCTCAAACATTAACTGTCCTGCGTTAAGAAACAAGAGGACAGACTGCGAAACTGTAAACATTGAAACGGTCACTGGAGTAGAATATTAAACCGACCGCCGCCATGCCGGCCCCGTATTCCGACAACCTCTACTCCGCCGACGACTCCGACGTTGACGTTGACGTCGCCGACGACGACCTCGACGCTCACCTGTCTCCCACGGACGGTTACTTCCAGAGCACATCGTCGTCAGCCGGTGATCTCTACCCCCCGCAGCAGCAACATCAGCAGCAGATTTACGACTTCCCAAGGGACAACGTCACCGACGCGACGCTGCCCACTTCCGCTGGCGTCCCGCATGTGCCAAACGTTCTCGTCCAGGACCCCTCTCTACAGAAAGGCGCGTCGTCATCCAAGGGCCGCGAGGCTAGAGAGGAGACAAGGTTGAACACGGACGTACCTCTACATCAGAGTACATCCGCGATTGACGACTTCTTTGACGGAGCGTCGACCGCTGACAGCGAGGCGACGCCATCGCATACGACGTACACGTCGCACCCCCAGAGCCCGTCGTCTTATACACCCTACGCGCCCTCCACCGACGCTCCTCTACGCACTCCTCAGACTCACCCAAGGAGGAGTCTCTATTCAAGCACAGCGTCGCTGTTTCGCATCCCAAGAGAAGCACCGCCAGCCTACACGCCATCACCGACGTCGCCATTGTCGTCGTCCCCAACAGGGTCTAGGAACTACCACACCTTCTCTTCAATCATGGGAGCCCCAGAGGAAGAGCGGCGCCTGCTGGGCCGCGACCCGGAGATCATGGGCGACGAGCCATACGACGACGACGACGACGACGACAGCCATCGCAGACCTCTTCCGTGGAGGGAGCGAGCTCTCAGGAAGGTGCCCTGGGCATCGAGAAGAACCGTGAAGATGGTCCTGCTCGTCATCCTCGTGTTCGTCACCTTTACCGGCTTCCTAAGTGCACTCTTCTCGACTGCTGTATCATCTGTAAGTGCTCCTTCACCTCTGTTTGTTTCCACTTTGACCAACACGCACAGCCCGACAAGACTCCCTCGAAGCAACCTGCCAAGGGCTACGACCCTGTCACCGGCCTGCCCATCCACACCGGCCCGGAAGCCCCGAGTCAACCCTCCGATCCATCGAAACCTTCCCAGCCAGGTGTGCCTGGTCATCCAACCCAGCCCCTGCCGTGGAACCCCCAGAGCATGTGTGCCAAGAACGAGCATCGCTTCAGCACCAGGGTCTTCAACATCGCCTTCGAAGCGGACAAGACCTTGAGCATCGTCCAAGGCGTCGAGAATGACGTGCCTGGCCGCGGCTACCAGCCGCATGTCCAGGGAAGCTTCGTCGTCCGCCGGCAGCTCTCCAACGCCCCGGGTCCGACCATTGAGCTTGAGGTTGTCGCCAATGATCCCGCTCTCGATGTCGCTGTCGAATGGGATTCTGACGCCCAGCACCTCGACATCAAGACGCCTCAACGTATCGAATGGAACCAGTCGCTGAGACCTTGCATCACTGTCCGCGCAACCGTCTGGGTCCCCGAAGACGCTCATCTCCATAGCATCTATCTCGCTTCGCTGAGCATGGACGTTGCGGTCGTTGATGACCTCGCCATCACCATCCAGGAAGAGCTATCAGTGGAAACCATATCCGGCGACGTTCAGTTTCCCCCGAAACTCGTGCCGTCTTACAAACTCCACTCTCGCAACATTGTCATCCATACTGTTTCGGGCGATATCCGCGGCATCTGGCCACTTTACGACTCCCTCAAGCTCGGCTCCAACTCGGGCGACATCGTCGGCGAAGTCGAGCCCCAGTCTGTGCTTGACTCGCGACCCCTCCCCGCCGTGCTCGACGTCAGCTCCGTCTCAGGCGACATCAGCATCAAGGAACCCATCGAAAGGGCCTACCAGTCCGCCAAGCCGGACACCGTGATCTATCCCCGCGACTACATCACCACCATCGACACCAAATCCGGCACCGTTCGCGCGTGGGTGGCCTTCAGCACCGCGGCCAGCATCACGACCGTCAGCGGAGACATCACCGCCATCATACTGCCCGTGTACAACGTCAGTTTGAGGCAAGGCGTACCCGAACCGGACCTCCGAACCACGACAAAGAGCGGCAACGTCGCCGTCTCCGTCCTGGAACCGCTCTGGGTCGAGATCGGAGGCACGCTCTCGCGGGATGGCAAGAGTCCCACTGCAAACCCCAACGTGCCGGTTGACATCCCCACGAACCCGGTTCCCGTCCCACAACCCAGGATCCCCAGCATTCCCACCGTGCCGTTCATTCCCATCGGCAGCCGCGATCCGTACCGCAGCCTACCCGGCAGACTGGGCGACCTCCTGGGCAAGCGCGACGTGACGGTCGCCGCGCTGGACGCGCCGCCCATGCGTCACCTCAAATCCTCGCACAGCACCATCAGCGGCCAGGTGAAGGTCCGGTACCCCGCTTCGTGGGAGGGTACCATCAACGCGGAAACGATCAGCGGCAAGATCGGTGTCGAGGGCAAGGGTGTACGTATCGAGAGTCGCACGCAGTGGCCCAAGTCGGTGAAGGCGTCCAAGGGGCAGGCTTCGGCGTGCCATGCGGATATCGGTAGCAAAAGCGGAGATATCAGTGTCCTCGTGGGGGAGAAGTGATACGAGCGAGGGTGGGTGAGGGGTGGTTATGGGAGTGAAAAGGGAGCAGAGAATGGAAACGAAATGAACGATGTTGACGGACTAGCTCACAGGCGTTTATAGGAAGCATGCCACGATCGACATTGGTCGAACAGTAGTTTTAGTACGGATACCGAGAGGCCTCGCGACCTCGGTTCCTTATTTCAGCACATGACATATTATCAAATATTATGATTGAACGCATATCCTTCTCATAGCCTGTGTTTCAAGTTCCTGCGTTGGTCACATGCCCAGTATAATGTATGGTCTCTCGTTTCTGAAGGTACCATGGCACAAGTTGATGTTGTATTCTGGTGTAATAATCTAGGTAGCTGGCCCTCCCAGAAACATGCGATGAAAATCTGCCAGAAAGCTTTTGGAACTTATATAAAACGACCATGACGAATTGAAGAATCCGAGATTGGACACACCCACTGGAGGCGTGGAATTCGTACTAGTTGGAGAGCAGTCTGGCAGTCCTAGCAGTCCTGGCACCCTTTGAGAATCTTCCGCGTTCTGAAGTTGAAGAAGCTCTAATGTGCAAGCTTATCCCTGTCCTATATCTCTCGGTGCGTATGTATTGAATACGCAAGCAGTAATGACAGACACGCATAGCTAGGACCATGGAACTTTGGTTCAATAAAGAGCAGGCAAAAAGTACTGGTATTATACTACTACATCAACAAGATGGCAATGGGGATAACATCCTAGATCAGGTCCTTATCTAGGGAAAGCATACTTCTTTTCTAGGAGTTTAAAGCCAAAGGACCTTTGGGATCATTTCATTCTTATACATCATTGTCCGGAAGAACGTGCAGAGAATACATAGGTAATGATGGACGCACTCAGGGCATGCAGCAGGCGATATATATACTGATAGTAGTTGGTAAAGAATTAGTCGTAGGTAAACTACTACTAACATTCCCACAGCCTATTCTGTAAACTAAATTAACAAACTAGTACTAGTAAGTTAACAGAATAGTAATATATTAATTGATAATGCTGTCAGTAGTACTCAGATCCTTCCTCTATACTGTTCCTTTCCATGCATACAAACCCGAGACACCTGAGGCTGACATTATTAAAGGACCTTAATAAATACCCAGCAGACAATGATACAGACAAGTGAAGAATAGTATGGGACAGCTATCATGACAGAATCCAAGTGAATACTCAACAGACAGTAGAGATAATAGAAAATACATAATAGGCCTTGTGGTACTTGGTTAGGAATAGAAGATGCCCTTACACCTGGTTTGAGGTTGTTTGAGGCTTGTAACCTTTATATCCAATCTCAGTCATCCCCGACTTGTGAAACCGATCCGGCCATACCCTTGCTCAGATCTTGCGGTCTTTGGCATTGAAAACGGTTCCATCAGTACTCTAGCTACACCAAAGGGGTGTTCGTGCTTCCCTCAGACTGTTTTGAGATGTGGCATACAAGTTAGTCGATGAAAAGGGTTCATCAACCACAAACATGGCTCTTCTCAGCTGTTTACAACACCTAAAGCAGTATCTTACTCCATTGAGCTTTCAGGGGACAACAAAGGGCTTGTTTGCTACTTGCTATTGTCCAACACATCAAAATACACCTGAGATGATTGGGCTGCATGATGAGTACTGCAAATTGGGGCTCTAATGTATGTATTAGAGCTTGGGGACAATCCGGCCTCTTCCCTTGATAATTTCTATTTATTACTGTCTAGACCACGAGCCAAACGCAGTAGACAAACTCATCAGATCGCTGGATCACCAGGAGGTACGAAAACGTCAGAAGGTGGATCTAAATATCAAATATATGAGTAACGGAATTTACCAGAGAGCCAGCTCCAAGACTTGAAGAAATCACCAAATTGTCCCAACATCGTACTTCCCCCAGAGGCCCAGCCAGATAGATAGACATCCATCTCGTTTCTGGTTCCAGTGGTGGTCGCTCCTGCCAATTTGGCGTCAACCTAAACAATGGCCTCGTTACCAGCTCCTCCATGCTCGAGTCCACCTCAGCGAAACGAAATGACGACAACAACACTTTTGGGACACCAATTCACGTTCGACAGTCAAAGTTCTTTGAGGCACGTCACGACAGCTTCCATACCTATCTTGGAGATCTCAACAAGGGCAAGGATGTGTGTCTACATCTACACCCTCCACAACGACTGCTCGCACAAGCAGCAGCAGAATGTCTTCAAATGCCAGGACGCCCGTGGCAACTCCTTCGCATCGCCGGGAGACATGACGCTCGACCACACGGTCCACCTACCAGCTCAGGTACCCAAGCAGAGGCCGCTCCCGAAGTGCGACGGCAAGACGAAGACGGCAATCAGACCCGTTCCCGGTCGGTGCCGGGCTTGTGCAAGAGAAGAGAGGCAGACGAAGGAGACGTCTGGTGGGTTGTCGCTGGTCTGGGTTGTGATGGAGGAGGGTGATGCTGACGATGGATGTAGCTGGCGCGCAGAGCATCAAGGATGATTCGATGACTACGCAGGACGGAACGACTGCCGCGGGCGTCCGAAAAAGCGTCATGGGGTTACATCAGCTCGTTGCAGCGACGAAACCGTTAGATCTTGATGAGTGAGTATCGGAGGCTGGAAACTGCAACGAGGGCGTCAAGAGTGTCGAGGTGTCGACACGGAACATCCAGACAGTTCATGGGATCAACAGCAGCAATAGGTGGGTACGAGACGGGTAGAGAGATGCTTCCTGGACAATGGCTGATGCAAAGGCCACAGAAGAAAAACGAGGCCCTTTGCAGCAGCGCTCGTTGGGTTTGGTGATGCTGGCTGGCATATGTAAATGGAAGGTTTGGCGCCACTGAGGTGCTTAGGTGTGGCGGGGCATCATGGGCCGAGCTCTCGCTTCAGACCGAGGTGAGCGAGGAGGTGAGCGAGCTAAAGGCTGAGGTGAGGGAAAAAAGAAAACGAAGGGGAAGGAGGGGGATCAGCGGCCTAGGTCAAAGCTTGGGGCTAGTAGACCACTAAAACTGAGGTCATAATTCAGGTACTGGCGCTAGCAGTACACCCCCGTCTCTTGAAGGCAGCTTTCCAGCCACTGACTTTGAACGTCCAACGTCACTTCCCCAGAAGGGCCAGAGGGCTGCTTCTCTTCTATATACCTACCTACCTGTACACCTTACTTACCTACCTTACTTGAGTACCCAACTGCCTCCGGCACTGTAGATTCGGATACGCTGCCAGCAATGTAATTGTCTTCTGGAAGGAATGGGTGGTTCTGCCTAACGCTCAGACGTCGTAACTACCTACTGTAGATAGTTTCCAGCGCCATGTTTTGCGGCCAAGCGACTTCTTCACGAAGAGGGGTTACGGAGCCAGCTGCATCCTGCAGCTCCCAGCGATTCGTTCTCACCAGACGTGGAGCAGGCGCTAACAGGCTGTCAGTTGTCAGAGTCGGTGGTGGCGCGTGGCCTGGCGCAGCCTTGTGCTGTACTGCGTAGTGTTAACGATGCGCGGGCATGAAGCATGATGCTGAAGCTTTTCGAGACAATAGAGCGACGTGTTCGTCCCGTCCACGCCAATATTCATGCTGTGCATCCATACCGAGGGGTTCAACATGTGAGATCAAGGGTCGAATAGCTGTCATGGGTATTCTTAGGGGCATCGACTGTGTCTACGAACTCAATTGGGCTCGGAAAAGTACACCCATCATCATCATCATCATCATCACACTTCTCTGTACGGATACTACCACCACCACCACCACCACCATCGGAACCGCGCCGTGTACCCTGCCATCTCATCCCCTGCCACCGCAATCAATAACCCACTCGATCCACGCGGTTCAGAGAACCTACCCCAACCTCTGGTCCTGATGGATCCAATCCCAGACAGCGCCAACACCAACGAGCACATTCCGCATACCAGGTACATTGCCTGGGTATTTCTTACCTCAGGTACCTCTTCCAGGCACACCCGCCCCGTCTGCCCAGTAAGGTGCTGCAGGCAGGTACACCGCAGAGGTTGGAGCCCACGCCCATACATCATACCAATTCCAATCTCCATACCCGCTGCCCAGCTTCAATCTCCCAACATCACCATCTTCGCTTCCAACGTATTGCTGCGTATCATTGCTCTTCCACTGCATTGTTTTGCCTTCAGTAGTCCATTCCATCATAGCCATTCATCTGGGCCTTTTCATTCTTGCATGCGTAATCAGTAATCCACCTTCGCGCTACCGCTCGAAATGGCAAAGAGGGCGAAACAGAGGATCAGCTATGGTGAGTCTGTCTCGTCCTTTGTGAGCCCGTCTTCGACTAGTCCACGTCCCGTCGCTCAACCCCGTTCCGCTCCCGTCGCTGTTTTGTGTGCCGTTGCGCCGCGCTGCCGTCGCATCTTGGCTGAATGGAAGCCGATGACGCACCCTGCACGTCCAGGCAGTCGAGCGCATTCGTCTTGGGATTCTTCTCTGCCGTGTTCCCGAACCTATCAGTCGTGCTAACATCTTCTCGCTAGTCCTCGAGCTCCCGTCCGGCTCCCAAGGAGGTGGCCACAGACTCGGCGTGAACGGCCTCGCCATCGACAAGGACAATGCCATCCTGTAAGACCCCACGACGCGGGGCCCCGTCCCGGTGCGATGCGATGCGCGTACATCTCGCCAGCCGCTGACTGTCCCCGACGAACAGATACTCTGGAGGCCGCGATGGCGTTATTTGCGCCTGGGATACCCATCTGGACCTCAGAGGCGGCAGCGTCCGAAACCCGAAGCCCAAGACAACCTTCCGAAGCCAGACGACAGCCCATATGGCCTGGATCAATGACATTGTCCTTGCCGACAACAACTCCGCCGTCGTCACTGCATCGAATGACCTGACCGTGAAGGTCTGGCGCCCACACTCCGAAGCCAGGGAAAATGCATCCAAGATTGGCGAGCACAAAGACTACGTGAAATGCGTGGCAACTCCCCCCGACGGGTCTGCCAATTGGGTCGCTTCCGGAGGTTTCGACCGCAAGATATACCTCTGGGACCTCAATGGCGGCGGCCAGACCCTCGAGATCGACACCAAGGGCGACGAGGTTGCCGAGAAAGGCTCCATCTATGCCCTGAGCGTCGGCCACAACATCATGGCCAACGGCGGTCCCGAGTCCGTCGTGCGCCTGTGGGATCCTCGTTCTGGGAAGAGGGTCACCAAGTTTGTTGGCCACACGGATAATGTCCGCGGCATTTTGCTCAATGAGGCTGGTGACAAGGTGTTGACTGCTAGTTCGGATCACACCATCAAGCTTTGGAGTGTGACGGCTGGTCGTTGTATATACACCTTTACCATGCACGAGGACAGCGTCTGGTCGTTGTTCTCGGACGACCCCGAGCTCCGCACATTCTACAGCTCTGATCGATCTGGTTTTGTCGTCAAGACGGACGTCCCTGGAAACTTTGAGGATCTGGACGACGGCCTTTCGGTCGCCGTAGCTCACGAGTCGCATTCCATCAGCAAGGTCGTTGCGGCCGGCGACTACATCTGGACGGCAACAAATACCTCGTCAATCAACCGCTGGTCCAACGTCGATACGGGACCCGATCTGCAGCTACCCGAGGCTTTCAGACGGCAGAGAGCCGCGTCCACAGCCTCGAGACCTCGGCAGACGTCGAGCCCGCCTCCTGCCGATGCCACCAAGAAGGACATCTCCGCCAGATCTATTCTGCGAATTTCAAATACGGCAACCTTTCCGGTTCAGACTACCACAGGCTCTGATGCCTCTCCGGAAACCGGGGTCAATGTCCCGCACTCGACGGAGCCGATTCGACAGAATCCAGAGGAGACCATCGAGGGCCAGTTTGGCCTGGTCAAGCACAAGCTTTTGAACGACAGGAGAAGGGTCTTGACGCTAGACACAGCTGGGGATGTCCTTCTCTGGGACCTCATCAAAGTGGGTGGTTCGTGAGCGCTGGCATCACTAACTTTACTGACTGGTATAGTGCGTACCCACCCAAAGCTTTGGCAAGAGGCATCTTGAGGATGTCGAAGATGAAATCAACACAAACGAAGTGGCTGCACCGTGGTGCTCCATCGACATCAGCTCGGGTAGTCTCACAGTAGTATTGGAACCGTATAATTGTTTTGATGCGGAAATGTACGCCGACGAGCTTGAGTTGCCAAACCACACCGATTTCCGGGAGGACCAAAGAGGTAGGACCATCAGCTACCGGGTTAATCACAGGCTGACATGCGATAGTAAATCTGGGTAAATGGGTGCTTCGCTATCTGTTCGCGGGCTTGATCGAGGAGGAGATCAGGCGTGATGAGGCGTACCGGCAGACCCTCAACGAGAGTGTCGAGAGGAGGTTGGCGGCAAGCCGCGCGAACCCGCCGTCGTCCATATCCATCCCTGCTGGCTCAGCAGTCTGGGATGAGAACACGGGGACACCACGCGCAAACGGCACACAGTATCCCATGACTCCCGGCATGGCTATCAACCTCGCAACGCCCGGTGTCGGCAAGCTTCAGGATGTACCCAAAGGCGCCGCCACACCTGCGAGCCCCCTCGACACCAGGTCATCCCAAGCAGGCCGTCCGTCGGCAGACAAAGAGGACTACTTCACCAGTGCCATCGGACCCATTGAAGGGGCTGCAAAGTCGACAGCGGCACCGGCGACACCAGCGACGGAGCAGCCCCCAGCAAGCGACGCCAAGTCAACCGCTGATGCCAGCAAAGACAAGGGAAAGGATAAGGACAAGGATAAGGACGGCAGCAATGGCAAGTCGCCCAGCACACCATTTGGCAAGACCTTTGGTAAAAAGTTCGGCATGTCATTCGGCAGCAAGAAGATTGGGCGCTCAGCCTCTACCACTGCACCGGAGAAGCCTGCGGTGGTGGACGAGAAGGCCGACGAGTCTGAAGAAGCTTCATCAACACATGAAAAGGAAGTCGACGATAATTTTTTTGGGGCTATCCAGAAGATTCGCAACGACTACGATAAATCGTTGACTGAGAACCCGGACAAGCTCATCGAGACCAAGATAACGCCCAGTTTACCCAACGACACGCCGCTGCTTAGGCTTCCCCTTGGTACAAAGGTCGTCTTGCAAGAAGAAACTACGGGTGGAAGTGCAAACATTTATCAAGGTACCGTAGACACGGTCGGTCAAGGCGCAGACATGATCGAAAAACGGGGACCGACGTGGCTGGGCGAGGTTCTGCTCCAGAATCAAATCCCAGTCAAGGAACCGGTCAAGGTCTCGTTTATACTGCACCCGTGGCAAAACAGCTTGCCGGACATTGCTACTACGGACGGCAACAACCGGCTCAACGCTAATAGGATGCTTCGCGTCAAGAAGATCCTGGCGTACGTGGCGGAACATATCGAACCAGCATCGGAAAACCCCGAGTCGGACGTGCTGCTGCCACATGAATATCTGGAACTGTACTGCAACGATCAGGTAAGTGGTCCTAGTCGCGCGGATGGGGTCGGCGTCCACTAACGCAAATCAGTTGCTACCCATTACCATGACTCTCGCCACGCTCCGTACACATGTCTGGAAGGGCGGAAACGACGTCCTCCTATACTACAAGGCCAACGGGCGCAAGGAAATTGCAAACCCACCGCCTCAACCGCCAGCCGCTCCAGACGGAGACCTTCCTCCAGAGGCCTCGGCCAAAGACAGCAACACGCCGCCAGCAGCCTAGTGCGCGAGATTACTGAATAAGTGGTATGAATTGCGAGATCGCAGGAGACGGAGACGGATGGAGCGGCAGGGCAGAGATATCCTGCGTCAATTGGACGAGCTCGAGAAACGGCAGCGCGAACTTGATCAAGCAGCTGTCCAGCGTCGACGTGATGAGGTCGTGGAACGAGCGGAGAAGCATGATACAGCCTGTCGTAAAGCTGGGTTTCGCAGTGTTTGTAGGAACGGAAGCGATGTAATTATCGAAAAGTTGCCAAGCAAGGCATTGTAAGCGCTGCTGGATGGTATTTGTACAGAGCGGGAGGCTTATCGGCCTCGAATGCATATTGTGTCCCTGACTCACACGTCCTCATCTTCAGTCCCATTTATAGCACAGCTCCAGTAAGGGTATTCGACGCGAACTGATAACTTCCCAGGAATATGGCGCCTCCGATGCTAATCCACATTACTCTAGGGCCGATGCCCGCAAAGAAGGGCCGGATGCCGTGGTCTCTGTAGATGCCCCTCAGAATATCGCCAACCTTTTCCTTCTCCTGACTCAACATGACTCTCGTCTTCAAAACGTCCAACGGCGTCGTAATTCCGGCGGCAGCGGCACCCGCCACGCTGCCGTACAGTGCGCTCTCGACGGCAGAGACCTCGTAGTCGGTCTGCGGGGCGTCCAGCCTCCAGTTCTTGTGTTGTTTCCTCTCGCGACCCCACCTCTTCAAGCGCTCCCACAGGGGGAACTGGATGACGGTGAAGGGCACCTCGCGCAGCACGGTGATGCCCCAGCCGCGGTACATTTCCCTCCACACACCGGCAAACCCGACGGAAGTATACTGCGAGAGGATGGAGCGCAGAGCGGCGGCCGACGAGCCGCCGTGCTGGCCGGCCTGGGCGCGCTGCTTGACGACCTCGGTGGGCACGCGGACGGCGCAGGCGGCGATCTCGCCGAGGGAAGCGGCGAGCATGTGGGAGAGCGGATCGGCCCAGACAGGCTTTTCGGAGGAAGAGGAGGACGCGAGGCGAGCGGCGATGACGGACTTTGAGGCCTCGTAGGTGCAGAAGAAGAAGGCGGCGCCGGGTGCCGAGCCGACGAGGGCGGAACCGATGCCGCGATAGATTCCGGTGAAGCCGCCCGACGGGAAGAAGCCGGCGGAGGACTGCAGGCGGGTTTTGAGGGTGTCGAGGGGAAAGAGGGAGAGGTCCACGGTTGTGCCGGCGAGGGCGCCCGCGAGGAGGGCTGTTGTGAAGGGGGTGTTTGTGGATGTGGACATGGTGGTTGGCTATCGAGATGGACGTCGAGGAGATGTGGGCGTGTCGCGTACGCGTATGCGTGTGCGCTGGCTCGGATTGACACCCGGCAAGGGTTCGAGAAGGTCAATTGAAGAAGTGAAAGGCCGGCGGCCGTGTTAGTGGTGATGTCCAGAGACTGTGGTCGCTGTGAGGTAAGTAGGTAGTATCGAAAAAAGATATCGGAACTTGGATCGGTCGCTCGGCCGTTCGGGACAGGACCCCTGAAGAGAAAAATTGGGCGACGGACAGGGGTCCCGCGTCAAGCTCTGGGGGTGTGGTTTCGGTGGAATTGGGGCGGGAGGCGCTGGGGATGGTTGCTGAGACGGTCTGTTAACGGCCCTCAAAAGAACTACCTAGGTACCTTAGGGTACCTACCTAAGGTAGGTAGGTAGGTAGGCTGCATCACTGATAAGATAAGGTGAAGTATTTTCCCCGTTAGGCCCGAGCTTGGGGTAGTGGACCCCTGGAACCGGCTCCGGCATCCACCCCGAATGAAAGCTAAGGTATTTTTCCCTGTACCTGACTTGTTTCACGAAGGTGATGACCTCAAGCTCCGTTCGGATGCACGATCCGGCTCAATTGGCCGCCCCAACGTCAATCTTTACTTGACGACATACCAGCGATTGACCGAAACCTGGGACGAGCTACAAAGCGCACCAAGAAATGGAATGGGCCCCCACATCACCCCGGCGCAGGTCCTGCACCCGATCCCGAAGCCGATCACCTTTTCCGAATTCTACACCGCCGTTCGCGCGTCGGCGCCGCCGCGCTTCCCTCATGCCCGCCACTCTCACCCGCGCCGCATCGGTCTCGCCGTGTCGGGCGGAGTCGACTCCATGGCGCTGGCCTTCCTCTTCAACCAGCTGCGCGAACTCAGTCCGCTCGTGAAGCTCGCCGACAACCCACTCGCGAGGATCTCGGCCCTCGTCATCGACCACGGTCTGCGCCCCGGCAGCGACGTCGAGGCGCGCGAGGTCGCCAAGGAGTTGAGGAAACTAAAGCACATCAGCCCCATCATGGATGCCATCAACTGGAAACGCGAGGGCGTGGAGGGCGATCCGGCCGCGGCGCCGAACCTGGAAAGCATCGCGCGCCGGGCGCGGTATCGCCGCCTCGGGTCCAGCTGCCGATCCTTGCACATCGAGAGCGTGTTCCTGGCGCACCACGAAGACGACCAGTACGAAACGGTGCTCATGAGGCTGCTCGCGGGACACGGGAGCCGCGGGCTCAGGGGCATGATGGCGGCGGGCGGGATACCCGAGTGCGCGGACATTCACGGCGTGCACGAGAGCGGACACGTGGACGACCAGGCGAGGCGGCAGCCGCTGGTGAGTTTCCGGCCCAAGAGGAAGGAGCTGAAGTTTATGAGGCGGGACCTGCTGGACGAGATGGACTGGGAGCTGTACGCGGCGGAGGTCAGGGCGGGGTTGCAGATGGGCTGGCACGAGAGCCCGTACATTGACGATGCGGATCCGGTGCTCCTCCACTCGGCCAAGGTCAGGGCGAGGGCGGCGGCGCTGGCGGAGGCGCACAAGATGGCGAGGATCCAGACGGAGGACGCCGGGGTCATGCTCTACCGCCCGTTGCTGGGGTTCAGCAAGGACCGGTTGGTGGCGACGTGCGAAAAGAATGGGGTCAAGTGGTTCGAGGACGTGACGAACGCGGACAAGACGTTGACGATGAGGAATGCCGTGCGGTACATGGCGAGGAATCACGACCTGCCCGAGGCGCTGAAGAAGGAGAGCATTCTGAGGTTGTCGGCGAGGTGCGATGCGAGGGCTAGGAGTCAAGAGGCCGAGGCCGAGAGGTGGGTTCGCAGGACCGTGAAGGCTGACTTTCAACCCAACGTGGGCACGCTCGTGGCCACGCTGCCCAGCTTGGCGGTCAGAACTCCTGGAAGGCGGAGGCTCGATAGTGGGAAGAGGAGGGAGGCCAGACTGGCGCATCGCAGGGTCATCGCAGCACTGATTGTGAGGAAAATGGTCTCGTTCGTCTCCCCCGAGAAACAGCTCGCGCAGCTGTCGACACTACAGGCCGTCGTGTCGCGCCTCTTCCCCGCGCTCGCCGACACCGAGGAATCCGGTCCGAGAAGGGCATTCAACCAGAACTCGGCCCTCTTCATCCCCGTCGAAGGCAGCGAAGCAAACAAGTGGTACCTCGTGCGCGAACCGTACCCTTCCATCCACCCGCTCCCCGAGGTCACGTACTTCACGACGTCGAGCATGCCCACGAGACGACACCCGCAGTTCCCGCCCAACCCGAAAAGGGAACCGGGCGAACAAGGAGACGACGGCGTCGCCGCCGCCGACAACGGCGACGACCCCAAGGCGCCCCCGGAACCGGTTCTCAGCCACGGCGAGCGTCTGCAGAAGCTCCACAGGGAACCGCTGCCGGACCTGGTGCCGGCGGCGAAACCGTGGCACTCGTGGCAGCGGTTCCAGATCTGGGACGGGCGGTACTGGATCCGGGTGAGGGGGAGGGTGAGGTCCGTTTTCCGGATCGCGCCGTTTCTGCCGCAGCACGCCAAGGCGTTCCGCGAGGCGCTGAATCAAGCCGGGGAGAAATGGGGCAGGAAGGATCTGGACTCGCCGCGGTTGTGGTATGAGTGGTTGTTGAAGACGTACGCGCCGGGGAAGGTGAGGTATACCTTGCCGGCGCTGTACGCGGTGAACAAGGATGAGGAGACGGGGGAGGAGGTGTTGCGTATGCTTGCGCTGCCGACGCTGGGGATCAGGTTGCCTGGGTTGGATAGGTGGGTCAAGACGGAGGTGAGATATCGCAAGGTGGAGTGGGGGTTGCTGGAGAGGAATGCGGATGGGGAGGGGGAGGTGAGATTTGAGAGTGAGGATAGGAGGGCGGCAGAGGTCGTGAGGAAGAAGAGGGTGATGTCCAGGTTGAGGACGAGTGACGGAGGTAATACGGAGGTCGCGGAGGGGATTGAGAGCGAGGGTCAGGATAAAAGCGAGATACCCCTGTACAACTAGACTATTTATATAGAGAGACGATGATTTGTGTGTATCTTTATGAGTTTCTAGATGAGACCATCTGTTTGAGGATGCAGGCTTTTGGAAGTTTCCTCAACTGCGTCGTGGTTCAAGGCTGGGCGTTTTGGTTGGGGTAGCAGTTGGATATGTTCAACCTGTTCAAGACCCAAGAACAATAACCGCGCCCCCTGGTGGAGTAGGTCATCTGCTGAACTAATGGAGACGAAGAGTACAGGAAGAAGGCAAATAAGTGGCACCTGGAAAAGCATTTGGCAGTTTCTTGCCATCGATTGTGCGGCGCCTGCTCTGGCTTGAAGGTATAAAAGCACCCCGTTGTCGCTCCGTAATGATGTTGCAACGCGGCCACCCTAGGCGAAGGCTGGGGTGGCGGCTGTTGAGAGATTCATAATCTATTTGGCTTCAGTATCACGAGGCTTCGTGGCCAAATAGGATAGAGACTCAAATGTGTTCTAATTCCACTGTCGTCCATCATTGACGGGGAAGTATACAAGCCTGACACGATGACAGCGAGGTGTGTTGGCTCTGAATAGCGAGTGGGTCTCGCTTGGTCGAAATCTGGACAAGCCGATAGATATGATAATGAAGACGGTTGTACGGACATCGTAGCCACATTCAATGGCCACTGATGTGCTGCGGGAGAACAGTGTCAGTGAGTAGCATGGGACTTTATAGAGCACGCATTGTGGTTCATATCAACTCGAGTGGGCTACAAGGTTGATCCTGAGAAACGCTCGTGTATGAGATTGTGCTTAAGAAGACATCCTCCGACGACCCGTCTGTCTTGAATCGCGCCACCTCCTTAAAGTCAGCCAACCAATTGTAAGCTATTGTCCTGCGTCAGCGACTGCTCTCTGGATCTCGCGGTCCAATGCTAGGTGGGCAATTTTATGACACGGTTAAGACAGATGACGCACATTTAGCAGCCTCAATTCGGACTCTGCACCTGAAATATCGATAAGCTGTGGGGCCGACCTCGGCAATCAGCGGCAAACGGACGCAGCACCTACTGCAAGTACAGCCTACAGGTACCTAGACATGCACTGAGTCACCCGTCCGCTACTGTACAGTCATCCCCCGCAATAATGCCCCTCCTCCGGCTTAGGGAACGGGTAGGGAGCACACAGGGAACTCACCGCCTGCCCGATGCAGTCTTTCACCCCTCCATCCGTGACTCAAAAGTCTTTTCGACTTCACCCTCCGATTCAAGCTCCGATTTCTGAAATTTCCCCTTTCCGTTCATCGCGTACCAATAGTATCATTCTACCGTCATTGGCCAAAGTGCTACTGTAAAAATGCCAATGTAAGTGATTGAAAGCTGACCGCGAATACCGCCCCAGTAGATGAAGCGATTGACTGGATGCGGGGCTGATTCTTGATTGATCGTAGGCTCAAGGACCCCTCGCGCAAGTACCAGGCATTCAAGGTGAGTTGGGTCTCCTTTTATGAGAGTGAGAGAGACGGAGTAAGCTCTCACGCCGTTACCGTTAGCTGACCTTGCTAGCCGCCCCATCTGCCCAACAGACAATGGCCCGACAAGACCATTGACCGCGCCCCTCGCTGGCTGTCGTATGTAAATCCGTATTATTCATGGCTGAATGGATTAGCTAACGTCTTTAACGGTCTTGCCTGCGCGATGGAAACCAGAGTCTGCCTGACCCAATGGTACGATGTTCGACATGATGCGCAGCACTCATGCATGCGGTTTTT
The DNA here is from genome assembly GCA_001693025.2 of Colletotrichum lindemuthianum. Classification (NCBI taxonomy): domain Eukaryota; kingdom Fungi; phylum Ascomycota; class Sordariomycetes; order Glomerellales; family Glomerellaceae; genus Colletotrichum; species Colletotrichum lindemuthianum. The sequence continues at coordinate 89,329 of MASP02000089.1, read as the reverse complement.
GCGCATCCAGGCCCCGCGACTGACAAGGTGTGAATAGAACGGCGAGGAGAAATGGCGCTATTTCCAGATGCTCACCAAGTTGGGTTACAAGGAGATTGAGGTCTCGTTCCCTTCCGCATCTCAGGTCGACTACGACTTCACCCGCCGCCTGATCGAAACCCAAGGAGCCGTCCCCGACGACGTCACCCTGCAAGTCCTGTCACCATGCCGCCCTGATCTCATCAAGAGGACCGTCCAGTCGGTCATGGGAGCAAAGAACGCCATCATCCACATCTACCTCGCCACGAGCGCTTGCTTCCGCCAAGTCGTCTTCGGCTACTCGGAAGAGCAGACCCTGGAACTCGCCGTCGAGTGCACCAAGCTCGTCAGATCTCTCACCAAAGACAACCCGGAGGCTGCAGCCACCAACTGGCAGTTTGAGTTTTCGCCCGAGTGCTTCTCCGACACAGATTCCGACTACGCCCTGAGGGTATGCCGCGCAGTCAAGGCCGCCTGGGGCCCTAGCAAGGCGAACAACGACCAGATCATCTTCAACCTGCCGGCCACCGTCGAGCTGTCGACCCCTAATGTGTATGCGGACTTGGTCGAGTACTTTTGCAACAACATCGGCGACAGAGAGGACGTGTGCATCTCTCTGGTAAGCTTCCCCTTTCGCTTTCGATGCTGCTGAGCACGGGCTGACCTGGACAAGCACCCCCACAACGACCGCGGTTGCAGTGTTGCCGCGGCGGAGCTGGGCCAGATGGCTGGAGCTGATCGCGTAGAAGGCTGTCTGTTTGGGTATGTAAACTGTTCGTCGACATTCCTGAACATAAATACTAATTCTTGCCAGAAACGGAGAGAGAACGGGCAACGTTGACCTCGTCACCTTGGCTCTCAACCTCTACACACAAGGTGTCAGCCCCGACATCGACTTCTCCAACCTCAACTCGGTAATCGACATGGTCGAGTCCTGCACCAAGATCCCCGTACACCAGCGCGCCCCCTACGGCGGCAGTCTCGTGTACGCCGCCTTCTCCGGCAGCCATCAGGACGCCATAAAGAAGGGCTTTCAGAACCGCCAGACCCAGGGCATGGCCGAGGAGGACCTCTGGAACGGCATGCCCTACCTGCCCCTCGACCCCCAGGACATTGGCCGCAACTACGAGGCCATCATCCGCGTCAACTCGCAGTCCGGCAAGGGCGGGACCGCCTTCATCCTGCAGACGAAGCTCCAGCTCGACCTCCCCCGCGGCCTGCAAATCGCCTTCTCCAGGATCGTCCAGAAGCGCACCGAGGAGCTCGACCGCGAACTCCTGGCCAGCGAGATTGTCGAGCTCTTCGAGACGAGCTACTTCCTCAACAGCGGCAACCACCCGCGCTTCAGCCTCGTCGACTACAGCGTCAACACCGACCGCTCGCAGTCGCCCCTGCACGTCGCCGGCAAGACCCAGGACACCAAGAACCTGCGCCGCATCTTCCAGGGCGTCATCCTCGTCGACGGCGAGGAGGTGCAGCTGCAGGGCCGCGGCAACGGTCCCATCTCGAGCATGGTGGCCGCCCTCAAGGCCATCGGCATCAACTTTGACGTCCAGGATTACAAGGAGCACGCCGTCGGCGAGGGAAAGAACGTAAAGGCCGCCGCGTACGTCGAGTGCAAGCCCGCGGGCGGCAAGCAGACCGTCTGGGGCGTTGGCATCCACGAGGACGTGGTCCAGAGTTCCCTGATTGCCCTGCTCAGCGCTGCTAGCAATGTAAGTTCTGCCTCCGCGAGCGGGGAGACGATGAAGAGTGGTTGCTGACGTAGTGTTTGATTGTAGTTTGTCAACAGCCGGCCGACCAGCCCCATCGTGAAACCCGTCGCGGCGCAGGAGACATCCAGTGTAGTGTCGATTTTGGAAGAGAAGGCAAATGGAATGTAGGAAAAGCATGACGAAATAAAAGTTTAGTTGTTTTGCACTCTCTTATGTGTTTCGGGCGTGAAATCGGAAGCAGCGACCTCCCGAGGCATCGCAGCTTGATAATTCTGCCCTTGAGTACGGAGTGAACACAGGAATCGACCGATGGTCCGATAAGTGGTTCGTGACAGTGACCCACGTACCCTTGAGAAGATGAGGTATGGAAGTTCTACTTCCACGGTAGAAATGGACGCGGTTTGTTCCCTGAAGTATGACCGTCGGCAACGCACAGCAGGGAATGAAGAGCTTCCTCTAACCCATGGATATCCAAGTTGTGCAAAGGCACCGTGCCTGTGACTCGCCCTCAGTGCCCGAGATCCTGTTGTGAGTCTGTTACTGAACGTATCTGAACAACTAGTCGGACAATATGGGACGCTTTTCAGCATTTCCTGTGGTGGACGGCAATACTTGATGAGATGGATGTAGTGAAACTGCGAAAGACAGTACTGCTGATCATTCTCACGGTGTTTGTCTCTGTGATTATGAAATAAGTACTTCTTTTCTTTCTCAGTCCAACGGGACATCAATTTGGGTTCTCCCTCAAATTCGAAGCTGTTTCCATCGTGGAGGACTAACTCTAAGCCCGGCGAACTTTCAAAGGCATTTTTCCAAGGCTTCGGGCTGGAGGTGGTTATCTTGGACTTAGACGGTAGCTTGACACTTACTTCTGCCGGGAGGATAGGATGTTCACAGCAGATTCCATGTGTCTACGATATCTCTAGCATTTTAATGCGCTTCATGCACAGCCGGTGAAGGGTTCAACATGCCCTGTCCATTGAAAACTAGCTGTTTCGGATACTTGTCAAAATTGGAGACTCTGAGTATAAGCCACAAAAGATAAAGCTTCGTTCACTCGGAAAACGCAAGACAATTTTCTTCTCAAGTTCGGAAGATACCGCCTACAGGCTTCCGGGTTTCATCTTTCGCGTCGTTGCACCTCGAAAAAGACAATAAAGCCTGCTTCTACTGATTGAGATTCTGGAGCAGCAAAAGTGAGGTAACGTGGGCTTTCAAGGGAACGAAAGTACTGGCCGTTCAGAATCTAGGTATCCACGAAGCATGAAATTGTATTCGCTTAGCAACCATCACCAATGTTTTTGGACAGTCTTCTGTGAGAGTGGTGTGTGTTTTCTGTGATAATGGCGTGGAACGACTCTGGACAAGGTGTAAAATACCTACTGCAGAGCAGATCCAGATATCGGGTAGAACGTTCATCTATCCTGCAGAGTACCATGCATCCCCTTTAACTCATCAGCCCTGGAGAAGAATGGAAATACCAGGCCGAAGTCTGAAGAGAAAAATAATATGTGTTTCAGTACCTACCTTGTACTTTTAGAACGTGTCCCTAGCCGAACATGGCGTATTCTGCCGCAGTATCGTGTTATGTAATATCCTTCATGAATCATTACCGAACGCCGGTAGTCCGGTCCTTTCGGCGCAGTTTCCGATATCACGACGTAAACTTGCGTAAACTACAAGCACCGTATCCTGGCAATCAGGAATCAAGCTTTTCGGTTCCTTCGATTCTTTGTCTGATTCATGTGGCTAGGTCAAGGAACCGCAACACAACATCGGTGGTAGTTGATGTAAGCCTGCGTCGAACCTATCCAGTTGTTCATGATTCCGGCCGGCTTCGTCAAAACAACCTTCTTATTCGACGACTGACCTCTCGAAGAGGTAGTAGGGGACGAGTCCGTCATAACGCTTGCGGCTTCGCAAATTAGGATAATCGATGAAACAAGTATAAATGACCGACTTCAAACGCAGAGTCTCTACTTCGCAACGAGAATGCGATACTCCTTCGCAGGGTCAGTCTGAGCTTTGAGCGTCGGGTGACAGATCTTCAGATTCAAGATATGCTTCTCGAGCAGCGATAATGTTTAAAAAAAAAACGGATCTCTTCGTCCGTCATCGCCGTCGGGGCCGTATTCCAACAAAAGGAAAAGCTTGACTCGACTGTCGCCGAGAGTAACGCATAGCTTTCAAGTCCGAACCCTCCCAGCTTGCGGGTATACAACTGTCGAGGGACGAGAACTAATGCCGTGTGTGCTGCTGCTTCTGATCAACGGATCATCAATGTCTGTCTTTTGTAGGAAGAGATGGTGAAATTTGTGTCTAGCCGGAGAGTAAGTCGAGCAGCCGTACCTGTACCTGTATCTACAAAAGAGCAAGTCCGAGACATATTTGAGCCGCTGGCCATTGTTAGGTGCGCTTCCGTAAATTGGACGAAACTGCGACGCTGTGTACCATTCAATCTAACGTTGGATATCGAACTCGGCATATCACACAGGTCTGAGATACAAAGAGCCGAACTTTCGACTCCAGATTATTTCTGGTGCTCGTCATCGCCGGTAGCGTATTACCCACAAAGGATTGACCAAGGATTTATCGAATTTAAGGGATAGTATTTTCCCTTATGCCTGCACCTCCTACTGCAAAGCAACATAGCCATTCCACACATGGCCGATTACCAGGCTTCGAACTAGCTCCTTCTCACAACCTAGTCCTCTGTGTCGTCGATTTTCTACACAGGAGAAAGGTCAAGTTGAACCGACTTCAGTCATTTGTCAGATGACGGTGCCGGTGGATCGGTATCAAGTGACTTTTCAGAACGCCAATAACTCAAGCTCGAGTTTCCTTAATTATATATTCTTGAGAATCATCTGGCGGATAATGGCCTACAACAAGGAGTTCGGAAGCTCAATGGTCAACGTTGAAAAGCCAGTTGAGCGGAAAGATGCTGCTATATCACACAGTTGATCCCTCCCACCCTGCGTCGGAAAAAGCTGTGCCAGTCGCCTTTCCGCTTCCGAGAAAAATACACGGCAGATGATGGACAGCGGCGACCTCGAGCAACAGTCTGCCGGTTCAAAGGGAACTCCCACGAAGTCAACCCCTGCCAAAAAGGGCAGTTCGAAACGATGAGTCTGCCGAAGAACGCGAAGCTCGTCTCTTTGAGAATAAGGTGATTGGGGAGGCCCAGCCTCTTCGAACAATCCCTTGCACCATCTGTGTCTCGAGCTTCACTCTTACTCGCGGTCTTCACCTTTGTTCTATAAAGGTCCGAGGCAAAGATACAGTGGATCAGCTTCCTCGAAGCTGGTAAATGAAATGAGGAGACGCTGAACGTAATATGCCTCTCGAAGAGATCGAAGTAGAGGTTCTCGGGTATCGGAAGTGTTGTCAACGGCGGAACAACGACGAGAAACACCTGCTGCAATATCTAACTCCGACTTTCGCAAAACCCTCAGCTCAGAATCACGGAGGATTCCCTTCAACTGAGTGATGTGACGGGCGAAAACAGGCACCGGCTCGTCGAATACAACACCGGTCCATACGAAGTAGCCTTTTACGTTTGGCACTCAACTTGACGAACTGTTCCTGCTCGAGGAAAAACGCGAAATGTTAAACATTGGTTTACTTCCAAGCAATCACTATCAATAAGATCGCAATGACAATTCATGGATACTCTTCTGCCGTTTTATACGCCAAAGCAACTTGCCTTTCTCCACTTCGTACCCTCCATGTCATGACTTCAGGACGGGTGATTGTTTCCCTCTTTTGCGGCCACAGTAAGCTCGAGCAGACGTTGAACGTTGCCGTGGACCCCCCACGTTGCAGGATAGTGAAATCGAGAACTTTCCATACATCTTTAAAGAGGCGCCCGAGGCTCGTGGGAAGAACATGCCACGAAACCTACACAACTTCACGTGAGTATAAAACCATTTCCGGGTCCAAGTACTTCGGGCTCTTTACTGAGACGCAATCTTTTGCTGTTTCTATTGCGCCCGCTCCTTGCTTCCGTTCATGGACGTGGAAGATGTGTGTGTTCCTGCTCTGGTCTCTCCATCATCCACCATGGCGAATTATCTTCAAAACCCCAAAAGTTGAGGAATACACCACGGTCGGCAATGGCGGACGCCGGCGGAAAAGTAGCGCTTGCTGAACTGCGTGGACGTGATGTGATGTACGACGGGTAGGATATATGACCCATCCTTTTGGGACCAAATACCATTTCACTTGCAACGTAATTTCTACGCACCCTGTTCAGGGCTAGTAGTTGTCCTGGCTAGACTATATTCGCCGCCGGCCGCTCTTATAAACCTTGCTTCCTGATTATCGGGATTATAACAGAAGTATCGGCCGATGATCTCAGCCAGTCCGGGGGAGGCTACCTATATAAGCGGCTTAAGAACGAGGAATGATATAGTGCCAGACATCGCTCGCTCTTCGAATTGTTTTCGAAGTTCACGTGTGTGTCTAAACGAAGTGATTGGCCGGTCACGAATCTCGTGATCTCTTCCCGGCAAGATACCTAGCTATAAGGTAGACTCTTTTTCGTATCAGTTCCCTTGAACACGTCACGGACGAGGGACGATGATGGACGACAGAAATAAACATCTGAGAAAGACTACTCTACTACTGGCATCACCATGCGTCACCCTCACTGGTACGCATCAGGGCAGCATTGAGATTGGACACAACCAAGTATGCCACCTTGTCCCGTATGGCTCTGGCTTGCTTACAACTCCCACTGCGGTGACGTTCTTTTTGTATTGTGAGTGTCCCAAGCCCATGAGATACTGCTTCAGGGATACAACACCAAGAGAACTTTCTCCCAGGCCCCTATCACAATCATCAAACCAAAGCCCTGCCTGACCGACATACAAGCAAATCAGTGTCCCATTACCCATTGAACTAGGAATTTTAAATACTCGACGCCGTGCTGCCTGCCCCCGAAAAAATGTCTTTCTTGTCACAGACTTTCTCGCATTTGTCATACCTCACACTCAAACCAAGAAGCCCGCTCTACCTCTTCTTGTAGAACCCGCCGGAACCGGCCTGTCTCGGCTGGCTTCCGTACGCCCTCCTGCCCTGCGTCTTCTTATCACGGCTCATGCTCGCGCCAACGGTGATATCCACCCGCGGCGGCGTCGCGAAGCCGAAGCTCTTGGCCACCTTGGCCAGATCCAACTTGTTCACGTCAAACACGGTGCGCAGCGAGTGCGACGCGTACGCGTGCAGGTAGCTGCGGTAGCCGTCCTTTGCGGACTTGTTGAGGTAGTAGTTCTGGGTGATGAGCTTCTCGAGCAGGGACTGGATGTTGGCAATCTTGCTGGCGGGGAAGTCGAACTCGACGACGGGCACGCGGGCCTCCTTGAGATGCGTGAGGAAGCCGACCTCGGAGGGCTGCAGGAACATGAGGGAGCGGCCCTTGGAGTTGGCGCCACGCGCCGTGCGGCCCACGCGGTGGATGTAATCGCGCGGGTCATCGGGGGGGTCGACCTGGACGATCCAGTCTACGGCGGGGATCTGTTGAAGAGAGTTTGTCAGTGGAAGGTTGAGGATGGGAACGAATGGGACAACGTACATCCAAACCACGAGCGGCAACGTCTGTGCAGATGAGGGTGCCCTGCTTGGCGTTGCAGAACTCGAAAAAGGTGTTTGTGCGCTTTTGTTGCTTCTGCTTTCCGTGCAGGTCCAGCACGGGGAGGTCGATGTAGTTGAGCAGCTCGGCGTGGTACTTGACGGAGTTGCAACTGCTGAAGAAGACAATGACCTTCTTCTTGAGGTTGCGCTTGAGGAAGGAGAAGAGCAGCAGGAAGCGCTTGTCGGCGTCGCAGATGACGTAGCCCTGCTCGAGGTTCGCGACGGTGCTGTGCTCCTGCTTCTCGTCGACGTTGACGTACAGCGGTCCGGGGCGCAGCGAGATGCGCGCGAGGTCCTCGACTTTTGTCGTCTGGGTGGCGGAGAAGAGCATGGTCTGGCGGTCGTTCTTGGGCAGGATCTTGACGATCTGGCGCATTTCGTCCTCGAAACCAATCTCCAATATACGGTCGGCCTCGTCGATGATGAGAGACTTGAGGTTCTTGAAGACAAAGGGTGTGTTTTGCAGGTGGTCGAGAAGGCGTCCCGGGGTGACGATGAGCAGGTTGACGCCCTTTTGCAGCTTGTCGGCCTCGGCGCGGCGGTTGGCGCCGCCGATGACGATGCCGTAGGTTTGCGAGTGGTGGGCCATGAGCTCGCGCGCGACACCAAAGATTTGCAGCGCCAGCTCACGGGTGGGGGAGACGACAATGACACCGGTACCGTTGCGCGGCTTGAAGCGCAGGGCGCTGAGCATCTCGATGGCGGGGATGAGGAAGGCGAGCGTCTTGCCGGAACCGGTCTTGGCCGCGCCGAGCACGTCCTTGCCGCTGAGCAAAGGCGGGATACCCCTCCTCTGGATCTCGGTCATCTTGGTGAACCCCATATCCCTGATCGCCTCCATCGTCTTCTCCGACAGCTTCAGCTCGGCAAAGTCGTGGGCCTCTTCGCCAGCAGCGGGCGGCAGGGTAAGGTGGTCGCGGTTGGGGAGGTCGTCGTTGGAGGAGTCCTCAGCGGCGGGAGCCTTGACGTCCTCGTCGAGGTCTGAACCAGCACCTTCGTCGTCATCGTTGTCGGCTTCCTTGAAGTTCTCCGCGGTCTCGGCCTCGTCGTCGAGCTCCTCGTCGCTGCCGTCGGCCTCCTCCTCTTCGGACTCGGGCTCTTTGCTGCGCTTCACCTTCTTCGACTTGGGCGCAGGGGCGGTGACGACGGCGGCAACGGGGGCTGCTGATCGCTTACCCTTGGAGGGCTTGGCATTTTCGGAGTCGCGAGACTTTCTCTTTTTGCTTGAGGCGGCGTCCATCTTCAGTCTTGGTTGACGTGGAAACTTTTGGGGTGGCCGAGGATGGAGGAACTAGATCGACTTTGCTAGAGGCCATGGAGGGTCCTCACTATGGGATTTATTTTTTCTTATCGGCCAAAAAAAAGACTGAGGTCGGGTGGAGCGGTACGATAACGGCAGTGGTTGATCCGTGCCGACCTGCAGTAGGCGGGTAGGTACCTTTATGGCGGGACGGGAATGGACCTTGAGTCCCCGGAGGTTTCCAAATTCCAGTGGATGGATGGACCCGACGTGGACTTCTAATGCATGATCCATGGGAGTGAAATCGATGCGGGGCAATTGAATAAGCAACTTCGTACCTGACAGACTCCTTGTCACTTTACGCCCTCATTCATCCAACACGACCATCTTCGGAACTCTTACATGAGCGAGTGGAGAGTGGCATATAATCAGCACTGCAAGCTTTGGGCGATAGATATTGTCTTGGACCTCGACGTAAATAGAGGTCAGACGTCTTAATGACAAAGGTAGTCCTCCATAGCCGTGCATATCCTACGGGAAATGTACACCGTCACAAATTGCAGCCAGACAGAATTAAAAGGCAAGGATCTTGATCCCAAAGCTTGATCAAGTATTTCCATTGAACGATTGTTATACACGCCCGCCAGAATATGCTGTCCCCCTCTGGCGTTTTGCCGCCGAGCCCCCGTATGTGTTCTTGTTTTGTTTTCGTCGTTCCAGAACGCCGTGCACCAACGCAAAGATGCCGAACGGCGTTGGTATGAAATAGTAGTCGTCGTCACAAGATAGGAAAGACACCCCTCGCTCGTGCCTTGATCCGACCAAGACGGAGCTAATGTCAGGAATCATGGTAGTGTGAATGGGCCTGCTTGGTCGCCTTAAAATCCTGCATCCGCTCTTCAGTAAGATATTCCTTCAACAAGTGTTCTTTGCGTCATCACGTACACTCTGCAGTCGGGTTCTCGTGCTTGGCCGTCGAACCCTTGCCACGCCAGGTGCTAACGGCAGGGATGTTGGCCTCGTAGCGAATTTCTTCGGTTCCATAAGCCCGTGGGGTAAGCTTGATGAGGGTATGCAAGGGGACGTTCATCCAAGGGCTGTCGGCCTGGCTCTTGTTCATGAAATAGGCGTAGATGCATCGAAGAACGGCCTGGTGCGTGACGATGAGGATGTCCTCGCTGCGCTCGAGCTCCATGATGATGGGTTCGAGACGGATGACAACGTCGCGGTAGGACTCTCCGCCACGGTAGCGGTAGTTGTACTTGTCCTCGTCGCGGGCAGCAAAGTCCTCGGGAAAGCGGTCCTTGATCTCCTGGTACGTCAGTCCGTCGCAAACACCGGAATCGAGCTCATCGAGCGCCTTCCACTGAAGCTGGTTGTAGTCCGAGGGCAGGAAGCGAGCCGTGGCGATGGTCCGCTTCAGTGTCGAGGTCCACACTGTGAGAGGGCGATCGTCCTGTACATGTAAGTATGTGTGAGATCCGAAGGCTTGCGAGTATACACTTACGCCGACTGATTTCCTCACGAGCTCAGGAAGTTTCCTAGAGTATTGCACACCGCGAGGAGAAAGCGTCGTGTCACCGCCGATACGTCCGTCGAGGTTGTACATGGACTCTCCGTGCTTCTTGGCGTCAGTGAATTAATTGATGAGAGGGCGCAGAGCACTCACTCTTGACAGCCAAATGGAGCGAGGGCGGATGTGCAGGTTCATGAGGTAGTACACGACGCGACTTTGCAGGTAGTCTTGAATGCGGTTGATGATGACCTGCTTGCCAACGTCCATAATCTTCAGGTAGGTATACTCGTTCTCGTCGCCATCCTCGTCGAGTGTCTTGTACACCTTTTCGTAATTGCGAATGCGGTTCCGGAAGTCAAGCGCAGCCTCTTCGGGATCCTGACCCTGGTAATCAGGGGATGTGAGCTTAACGTCGCGGATGTTGGCCATGATCTTGCTCTCGTCGTCACATTTGCTCTCGACGAAGAGGACTTCGATGCCCTCTTTTGTGCAGATGTCGAGAACCCACTTGCGGCGCTCCTTTGTGGAATTGGTGGCATCCAGGATGCCAATGACACCACCCTGGCGGAACCAGGCCAGCATGTCTTCGATGGCCTTGTCGGCGGCGGCACGGCGCCTGCGCTCGCCTTCGGCATTGTGAAAGTCAAAGAAGTCGGCGGAAGGATGAGCATCCTCCTGACGACGGTAGCTACCGACGTTGAAAGTCTTGGCTTTGATGGATAGCCAGCCCAGATAGCGTTGAGCTGAGGTGGGTCAGCACGAGTTCAATCAACGGCTCCAACCTCGGTTGGTGAAGCTGCAGCAAATCCCCGGAATCCCAGTGTTCTGGTTGCGACGACTCACCCTTCTGTGCGATGAAGCTCTTGCCTCTGGCAGGCAGACCGACCATGACGACACATATCTTGGTGTCCTCCACCTGAATACCTACGCCGTTAGTTTTGCTGGGCATTTTGATGGCTGATGACGAAGCCTAGACTGTATGTTGCTATGCCAGATGGATAATGAGCGGCAAAGAGCACGACAAAAAAAAAAAAAACCATGTAGAGAAACACAATTAAGCCGAACGGATGGTAAGGTCGTGGTGGAAGAGCTCGCGTGATGCTTCCAGCAAATGTGGTGGCTGTAGCTTCAATGTTCAGGTACTGGATGCGCCAAAAGGCAGGACCGGGACCCCAGGGGTGGAGGCGGGTACGGTGACCTGAGGCCGGGGGTGCAGACAATGTACAGAGACAAGGCACAGGCAACGAGGTACCTGATGCTTCTGGACCCGGCGACAGCTACCCTGGCTTGGGCAAGGAGCTAACGACGGGTGCTTTGTGTAAAAGACACTAGCAGGGCAGGGGTTGGGAAGCGATGATTGACAGCGGCAGCTGCAGAGGGTTGATGAGGCTATCTTCAATTTTGTTTGCAGTAGGTAGGTGTATGAGGTGTAAGGTATGTGGTGGTGTGTTGGAGAGGGAGGATGAAGTTGTTTCGTGGTGATATGAAATCCCAGAGGAAAGGATGATTCGGGGAGGAGAGGGGAAGAGCAACAGGCCAAGGCGAGGAAGCGTGATCTGATGTATATGGTGATGTGAGGGTGGAGGGAATTGAGTAATGAGTGGGTGACGGCAACAGTTTGGGATTGCAACAAGTACGTAAAAAGAACCCTTGAATAGGCAGGGGCGGAGTGATGTACGGTATACCGAGGAAAAAAACCCAGGCCCGAAGACTCACACTCAGCCCGAGAAGTCAGTCGGATGAGTGAGTGAGGTGAGTGAGGTGAGTGCGCTACTCCTTCAAGTGACTTGACGTGACTGAGTAGGAGTGCTTGTGTGAGTGAGTCTACCGCAGCAGCAGCAGTACAGTGAGGCAATCGCACTTTGCACGAGTGCGAGATTGCAAGTTGAGCTCCGACATCTACAGCTCACACAGGAGAACCCACTGGGGCGGATGGAAAACAGAAACCTGGCCAACTGAGACCGGTATACAGGCTACAAAGCCCAGCAGAGGGAGCCAAATGCAGGATATCGGTATTCCTTGCTAGGCTTCGTTCCCTTCGCTGTGGTATGCGCACCAGCTACAATCGTCGCCGGCTGCAGATCCGAAAAGGCGGGCCACTACCGCTTGCAAATGGCAATGCAAACACGGATATGCTCTTCCTTTCCTTTTGGTCCTTGTGCTTTGCCCTGCGGTCGGAACTGCCAGGAATGACCTGTGATGCAGGATTCACCACTGGTGAATGCCATCTGTCGAGGTACAAAAAGTACAAACGACGGTTGACCAATTCCGGCATACACCGAACATGATGCAGCTGCACATGTTTCCCGCATGCTGGACCGTGATCATCATCACGATCAAGAATGCATCGCATCGCATTGGCAGAGCAGACGTCACCTCGTCTCGTCACTCTCCTCTCCTGCGAATGCTTCTCTCTCTCTCTCTCCCGACCGTATTTGACAGACACACCCAAGTCATAAGCCACCACTGCCTACCGACGTAGTAAGCTGTGACTCCATGGGCGTTGCTGGCAATTGTGGCCTGGTGGTGTGCATCCTCCACATCTTCACTTCAATCCCCAATCCATCTCCCCGTATTTCCAGATGCTGCCCCTCGTTTTGACTCCGCGTCATGTGCCCGCTTCTCTCCGGTTCCTGGCGGCGGGCGTGCCGGTCACTGGCCCAGCCCAGAGACAACTGCAGCTCACCCCCGCATCGCCGGGACATCTCGCAGCTCTTGGGGCAAGGAAGAGGTGCTCTCGGCCCAGCTCGTCCAGCCAGCGTCAGCTCCCGGCCACCATCACTCGACGAAGATTCGCATGGCTGCCCTGCTTGCCTCACCGAACACAGCCGAGGTGGACAACAGCCCACGCCCAGAAGCTCCATCTTGACTTGCCAGACATAGCCGGGCGCCCGTCATGGCATGCCTGGATTCAGGACCAATTGCCTTTGCCGATGACGAGCGCAAACAAACCATCAAAAAATTGATGAAGCACTCGTCTTTCGCCTTGTAGTGAAGCCATGCGAATTCCAGCAACGTCGTCATTCCACAAGCAGTAGAAGTTCTTCAGTCCCCGCGACAACTCTGTCTGGTTTCAAGCCTGCAAAGCCCAGCAACGCACCGGCCGCTTATTTCCAGTCACTGTCCACAATGACAGTCTGGACTTGTTCATCCGACACCAGGCTCAACAACCCCAGAGCTCGCCATCGAAGCCAGGAACTGCCCACCAGCAGCAGCTGACCCCCGCGAGCTCCAGATGGACAAGGGAAGAGTGGGCAAAAAAAAGAAGTCTCCTGACAAGAAAGCACGGAAAATACACCGCCACGACCGCACTTGCACCGCACACTCTCTTTCCCGTGTCTTGTCCCCAGTCCAGAAAGTCCAGCCGTCCGGGAATCCCTAGGGGTCCCAGCAAGTCGGCACGATTGCCAGATCGTATCAACAACAGCCTCCAAGGGGGGGTGGGCTGGTGGCCGACCACTGGGCAGCTCCCCCTGTGTGCTTATTCACACCGCCTGGACATCTCCCCGAAGGCTGGTAGGGGCGAAAGAGAGAGGACATGGGCAGCGACAGAGGAAGGGAAGGGAAAAAAAAAAGGGTCTCTTGATGAAAGATGCTCGTGTTGCTTGCCCAGGCCAAGCGGCTGAGGTGCAGCTCACCATACGCAGGCTGACTTGTGCTCGATCAAAAGGGAATCATCTTGTCAACGCACCTTGCTGAAGCTCCAGGTATGCTGCCTCCTCGGCTTCTTTCCGTCAACTAGAGGCGCACCCGCCGGAATCACTCCGATACCCATGATGTCGCTGTGGAAGGATCAAAAAGCTACTGGTCGATCCGGGCTTTTTGCTCTCAATTCGTGGAGATTTCGTTGTCGTTTGTTGCCAAACTCTCCCTCTCGGCAGAATTCACGCTCTTTTCTTCGTCGTCCCCTAGAAATTGCCGACCGCGGGGGATATCGGAGACAAAGTATCGGTCGCGGTGTAGCGAGTGCCGAACAAACACAGCACTAGGTTGATCTGAAGCAGTCCCGAGGAGATGCGATGACAGAATTGAAGGAACAAGTGAATAAGAGAAGAAGAGGTCCCCTCGCCAATTTCATGCGTCGAGTCGGTGAGAGCAGAAGGTTGCATCTGGCTTGGATCGCGAACTGGCAGAGCAGAATTCAGTGAGCGCCAGTGAGGTCACAGCCGACGCCTTATCGATAAGAACCGCAGCCCAATCGCCACTCCGATTAGTCCCGACCCCCCCCCCCCCCCCCCCCCCCCCAACCCNNAATAGCCCCCCCCCCCCCCCCCCCCGGACACGACATGACTTCAGTTTCACCGACGAGTCTCTGACTCTTTCTCTCCACAGTCCACTGTGGAAACGCAAACCACACTAGGACTGCTTCCGTGGGCTTGGACAGGAGCTCTGAAGTGAGGTCAACATGAATTCATCAGGGAAACACCAGTCATCAAAGACATCATGAGCAAGTGGCATGCGTTAGACTGAACCCTATCGCTCTAAGGTAGGTATCTGGCAACCGACAACCATTTTTTTCTGGCAAAACAACTTTCGGGCCCCACCATGGCCGACTCTGAGCAAATCAACTCTCAAAACTGACAACCACCCGATAATTGAAGCTTCTTTACAGTGATGCGATGTTTTCCCGGGAATAATGCTTACCCGGAATACGCCAGGAAACATTACTCTTCCGGCAGGGAAGGAGTCGGGCCATAGGTATCGCGGCCGTAGAAGCGCATCTGTGCAGCACCGACATCGAAGTAGGCCTCCACATTGTGCAGGAAGACGGATCCGAGTACGTACGGCCCAGTGCTTCCAGTGGAGATACCGAGCTGGCAGTACCCGGTGAGCTCGTCCCTCAGGTTGCGATACACGAGATCCACGGGATTGATCTTGAATTCGACGCCGGCAATGATGACGGCCAACGACGGAGCAACGGCATCGCACGGCGCAAAGTATCCGCCGTACTGGAACAAGTAGATGGCACTCGGAGAGAAGGAGTCGGCAATGCCCGCGGCCACAGGCGGTGGCACGTACATGAGCGTGGTGCCTGTGTCGACGATGTAGGGGTACTTTTTCATGTCTGTTATCGACCCGTACCTGATACCGTCGACGAGGATGGTGTAGTATGAGTACTGCCAGGCCGATGACGGGCGCTCCACGTTGATTGCCGTCTTTACTGCGTTAGTTGCAGTGATGCTCAGGACACGCGATGACTTACAATGATGAGGTCAGTGTAGGCCACGGGACCAGAGATGGGCTCGCCTGTGCGTCCGCCCCAAGCAATGACGCCGGATGAATTGCGGACAAGAGCAACGCTGAAGGAATCTGCCGACAGGCCTTGCTGGACCATGCTTGTGAAGAAGGGCTGGTACGGCACTTGGAAGGCGGGACGGTGTTCGCTGATGTCGCCGGTAAAAGCGCTAGTGATGGATGGGTAGGCCATACCGAGGATGCCGTTGGTGTAGTTGTTGCCATACCAATTGGTGGTGTTGGCGAGGCCGACTTGCTGGCGCTTGACGACGATGCCGGCAACCTCGATATCGCTGTTTCCCATGGGACCCGAGACGCTTTCACCGGATCCGTAGCTCAGGCTAAAGTGAAGGTCCTCGATGGCGCCGTATTTGAAGTCACTGATGTAACCAGGACCAAATCCGCAGGCAGGCTGGGGGTAGCGGGTAAATCCCGTGGAGCTGACGCAAGAGAAGTTGGAGTGGACAGCCCAGGTGTCGCTGCTGCCAGTATCGAAGAGCATGTTGATAGGCTTTCCATCCCATATGACCTCGACCGAGTACTGAGTACCCCAGGGAGACAAAGCTGTGATGTTCTGATAGGCGGCCGAGAGTCCTTGGGGTTGGGCAGCACCCAGAGCCGAAGCAGCATTGTGGCCGGCAATCTTGCTGCGGAAGGCCTTCAGGGGCTGGCTTTGGCCGATGACATCGTCCCCGACAGGTTCACGCTGAGCCTTGAGACGCTGAAAGCTCACGGCCTTCAGAGGACTTTTGATGTCGATGCTGGCTTTGTGCTTATCCTTCATGACGCCGGCATGGGCAAGGAAGCCAGCTCCGAGGAGGGGTAGAAAGAAGCCGGTCAGCTTCATGACGACGTGTTCGAGGTGACGATGAGACGAGGGTTGGAAAACCAATGATGGTCAAAACGCTTCAACGAATGAATGGCAGCCTTTGCGACTGGAAACTGGAATTGTGGAAAGGAAGGTGTTGTTTCGGTGAGGAGAAGAACTTGCTGAGCTCCAGGTGGTCTGAAGATATGTAGGTAGAATGGGAAAGGGCACGGGAGTCCTTCGGCGAAAGGCACTGTCCACAGTGTTTGGCAACTGCCATATCTTTCTCTGCTACTTCCGCGGACGGACTCTTACAACGCTGGGAAGGCACAGTCGGACGGGAAGGAAAGGGGCAGGGGCTGAGGGAGCAGGTGTCGTCGTGCAAGCAAAAATAGGAGGCAGGAGGCAGGAGGCAGGAGGCAGGCGAGAATCATCTTCTCCTACCCCTCCTTGAGTTGACTGCTTTTCCTTCCCGAAAGAACCTTGGTCGTTCGAATGGTAGTCGTACCTTCTTCCCTCCCGTGTCCGACGTTGAATTGGAAACGTGTTGCCTCTGTTGCCAACATCCATCTCATGGCTGTCCATGGATATAATTATCGGTGAATAATCGGGCCTTTCTTGAGCCACTGTCATGTATGATTATCACTGGACGTAAGCTAATCGTATTTTCCACTAACATACTCTATAGAAATTGGCGTATGTCAGCAGCTTGAAGGCTCCCCTGCCGTTGAACTTGCCCGACCCTCGACCGACCCTCTGCCTGCCTACAGTCATCGGACCCTCCAAGCGAGCATCTAGACTCAACTGCTACCACCTTCTGGGCGTTGATGAGAAACCAAAATCACGATGAGTGCGCACAAGTAGCTCGGTATACTGTCACACGTCTCCGAGAAGCACTAGCAAGGAACTTTGCCCGGTGACGCGTAAAAGGGGAAGCCGTATGCCACCTTCGTTCCGAGATTTCAGGAGGCTCGCGTTCTGAACACATGAAGAGGGCAAAAGACCCACCACTCCTCATACATCATGGTCTATCTTCTTGTAAAGTCATCGTGTGCACTTGTATTCGAGCTATTTGAAGTACGGTTGCATGTGGTCAATCTCAAACAGCAGCTGTGATCATGTCGTGGGCCACGATCCGAGATTTACCTATACTGTACGCCGTCGACGGATACCTGCAGCTACATCATGTACGACTGACAGGAGCTAAGAGGCCAAATGTTCTGCTGCTAAAACGTCAGACGTAAGACACGGTGCGGCGTGGCTTCTGCAACAGAGACGCGTCTCTTGTGAGTCGATTTGATATGGAACTGGCGAATGTTCGACGTCGCCTGAAAGACAGACTTCGTCATCGAAAGCCTTTGGGCGAGCAAGCGACGAGTAAAGTTAGTCAGTCATACGTGCCTGGAGAACAGGTACATCCTGAACTGCGAGATCCATCTGTTCTTCAGCTGCATGCAAGATGGCGCGCCGGTTGTGTGCTTGCTATGCTGTACACCTTCATCCGATTCCGACCTCCGCGGGCCGTCGCCGCCGACACCAATGACACCTCATCTGAACCGACTCGAAGAGTACGAAGACGGTGTTTGGTAGATGGTACCGTGGATTTGCCTCAGTTCATTTGATCCTCGGCCAGATGATGCGGGTGGCTGCTCACGTGGCATTCCCAGGCCATCTAATGACTTGACGAAGTGTCACTTGCGTCGCCAAGTCGTTTATTTTGGTCCACCTGTAATCGTAACCTCATTTCCAGGTACGAATCATCCCAAGACGTATACTCCGACAGGGTGTAGCGAAGCTGACGACCAAAGAGCTGACACGGGACTACGGCCGGACTCAACGATGAGCCGACCGGTCCGGAATGGACATTAGGCCGCCGGTCCGCTGGCTTGAAGTTCTCATGACGCCCCGTACTGTGCCGTGCGACCGCACGCACTCGTCACTTGACGATGGTGCACGATAGCGCCTCTTGGCTGATTATTCTGATGAATCCTGATTCCTCCATAGACCATGACGCCCTTGTGAGTTTGCATTGCGAAACCCCGCTGGCCAGGGCTGTTCAAGCCGAGGCAGATGCCGGAAAGGATAACCTTGCTATCCTCATAAACCTTACCGATTCCATTCATCCCAAGAACCGTTTCCTAGAGGGAGCTAGCGTCTCGCCTTGGGTCGATGACACTCTGATCCACTACTTTATATCCGACTTCACCTCCTCCACGCATCCACGTTTCCTCAACGCCCACTGTCCCTTCACCAGATTGCCAGCTCATCGTTGCGGTAAACGTTCGTTTGGTTGAACTTCCAAACGCATCCCGTCATGGCTTCCAACCAACCAAATGGCTCGGCCGGTCCCTTGCCGCCCATGAAGCCACTCTCACCTAATACTTTTCTCTACGAACCTCCCTCGGCCCGTCCGGACCCCAACGCTCCGAAGCTCATCGCCTTGTTCGGTTGGATGTCGGCCCAGGATGTGCACATCGCGAAGTATACGTCCCGTTACATGGCCTTGTATCCCACCGCTCGCATCCTCCTGGTCCGCTGCCCGTTCATCCACACCCTCTCGCCGCGCATCGCCAAGCGTGAGATCAAGCCCGCCGTCTCCGTCATCCGCGCCCTCGCCGACGCCACGTCCCGCTCGGAGACGCGGCCGCAACTCCTCCTCCACGTCTTTTCCAACGGCGGTGCCACCAATCTCGCCAAGTTCTACGAGCTGTACGCCGACGCCGACCGTGCTGGGCGTTTGGAACTGCCGCCCCACGTCACCGTTTACGATTCTTGCCCCGGAGGTTTCCACTGGATGAGGAGCTACCGCGCTCTGTCTGCCGCCCTGCCCAAGTTTCTCGCCCCGCTGGTACACGTCGTCATCGCCTGGTTCTGGGTCTTCCAGTCGCCGTTTGGCAGACATGGTTTCATCGGCAGGATGTGGGCTGCGCTGAAGCAAAAGGCCCTGCTGCAGAGTGAACTGAGGCGGGTTTATCTGTACAGCAGGGAGGATGAGATGATTTACTGGGCTGATGTCGAGAAGCATGCTGCCGAGTCCAAGGAAGTTGGGTTCCGAGTCACCAAGGAGAAGTTTGATGGTAGCAAGCATGTTGCGCACGCCAAGCTCGACGGAGACAGGTACTGGGGTTCTGTAAGAAAGCTGTGGGATGGCGAGAAGGAGGTTTCTGCATCTGAGGCTGAGAAGCCTTCAACAACAACAACAAAGCCGGAGGTGACCCAGCCCGTTCAGGTGGCGTCTGAAGCGAAGCTGCAGGAGGTCGCTGGAGCCGAGGTTGAGAAGATTCAGGCGGTGAAGCAACAAGAAGCTGTCAGCGAGCTATCAGTCAAGCCAGTGGAAACGTCGAAGCAGCCAGAGGAAGTCAAGCCTGAGCCAGCGCCCGAGGTCATCAAGATGGATAGTATCAAGGAGCCGGAGCAGCAGCAGGAGAAGCAAATCATTCAACCCGAAGTGCCGAAGCTGCCGAACGGAGTCAAAGAACCAGAGGTGCCGGAACCGACGCCCAACAAGCAACCAGAGGTGGTTCAGCCGGAGCCGATCAAGTCGGCGCCAGTGACACCAGAGCCAGTAAGGCGTAAGAGGGCCCCAACGCCGCCCCCTACAATCCAGTAAGATAGATATCGGGCATCACGTCCGTTCGGTAGATTATACATACCCTCGTTTAGCAAAGTAGACTGAGAATACCCTCCTTTGGTCATCAGCCGACATGGGGCTGCGTTGGTCCACATTGGATCGCTTACTGCCGCAGTTTCCCATCATGATTGACAGCATACGACAGCAGCGAATCATGTACATTCATCGAGGCACTGTCATGCAGGACGCCGCAGTGTGGGAGACTCAGGCACCTGCCAGTGCTCTGACACAGTCTCTTTCCCTCGCCCGATTGATTGAAGATTCGAGACCGGTAACAGAGGTGGAACTTGCTGATACCGTACGTCATCACTCAGCGGCGAGTGAACACCAACTGAACTGTGGTCAACAAGGAAGATGACCCTTTGGCCTGAGCTCGAGCCGCTCAAGATCAGGGGCATGATTTATGGAAGCTTCCGAATTCATGGCACCTGGTGATCGATCTTGAACAATATGGAAGGCATGAGCCTGCCCATTTCTTTCCGGGAGAGAGGCTTCGCAGGCACCGCGTAGGATCGATGACCAAAGCACGCAATTGAAACAGCCTATTGGATTTTACATACGGCCCGCTGCCGACAGATTGGCAGTTGTTCTGGGGCCATGAGGCTGGAAGAGTTTGCTGGGCAGTTTTGGGATCTGATCGAAAATCCGCATTTGTGCGTCCCGGGGGAGTGGCCAAGAGAGTTCCAAGATAGGTTACGTCACAGGAGGGATCAACATCCTTTTGGCGTCAATGAGGACTGTTGCAACATTGCAAGCAATCAGAGGAAGCCGAATTTCTGAGCAAGAAGATACATATGTCAAGGTTCGCGTGCCAGGAAGTAGGC
This sequence comes from Colletotrichum lindemuthianum, assembly GCA_001693025.2. NCBI lineage: Eukaryota > Fungi > Ascomycota > Sordariomycetes > Glomerellales > Glomerellaceae > Colletotrichum > Colletotrichum lindemuthianum. The sequence goes on along the minus strand of MASP02000089.1, from coordinate 68,708 downwards.
TACCCGAGATGTCGCGATGGGGAAAGCGATCTGGTGGAGGTGTCGACTTCGCGTAACGGCAAATCAGGGCGACGTACATCCTTGCCGAAGAACAGAGTTTGTAGGACTGGGAAACGCAATCGTGGTTCTTGTCGTTGAGCAAACCGGCAGCCCCATGATAGGGTCTTTCCCAGGCATTTAAGTCGGGCTACGGCCCCAAGATGCCACCCTCTACCATGGTCAAACAGGACATTATGGTGACTTGCAGCGAGGTTGCGCCAGCTGAACTGCAAAGTGTCTGGCGTCCATCGCTGTCGGGCAAGGGGGTCCCAAGCATGACAGTCAGGACGAAGTGGGCATGTCGGAAGGTGTGAGCTTGTGCGAGGCAGTAGTGGCGACGGAAGAATCATCCGAAGCGGAAGAAATGCGATCGAACATGTTGCGCCGAAGCCGAAGGGGATTTTGGGATGTGTTCTCCCACACCATGACGCGGCAAGAAAATGAGTGTAGTATGAGTTTTGAGATAATTCAGTGTGGTTCGTGTCATGGTCCATGTAGGAGGATTGATGACGAAGTTTGAAAAAGGGGGGATCTCAGTCTCAGTTAATGTCTCCCTGTTTTCTAACGTAGAGATAAAAATGAGACAAACCAGGTTGAGTGTGTCGCAGAATTGTTGAAGACAATAAGTTCTAGTCATATTTACTTGCGTTGCTATCTCTCCTTGACGTATCTCATGATTAGCGTATACTCAGAGGACACCCTTTACTCCATATTATTTACTGTTAAACGGAATGTTTCTTGTACCAAAGATCCATCCTTTTAGTTGGATTGGCAGAGCACATCATCCCGCCTCTGGACTCGGTCCGGCTGCCCGATGTGGTATCTTGGCCTTGTCTATCAGCTCGTAGGCTTCGCTCTGGGTTCCATGATTCTGGCAGGACATGGCGTCCGGGACTTTTCGTGCGACAATTCCATCCGAAACCCACGTCAGTATCTTCCACGCGGCTTGGAGGAAGACCAGATCTGCAACCAGGATCGAGAATATCAGTACCCCCCAACCCTTCTGCTGAGGAACAGAGCAGAGGTATTGAGTGACGATAGTAGCATTGGAACAACCCAATGGACCCGTACGAGGCCGAAACAGATCGTAGCTCTCTTTGAGCTCCACACGGTCTTCGTCCGTACCATTACCACCGGGGCTAGGGATTTCGTTGTAGCGGTCTGGTCCTACAGGCTGTACGGATGAACCGTTCAAGAGGCCCCCGCGTACTCGGTTGGAGCCGTCGGGCGCGATGATTGCGTACCGCAAACCGTCATCGTTCAGCAGCAGATTTGGAAGCTGGCAGTTTCCCAGATCCAACGCGAGCAGAGAATACAGAATTTTGGCGCAGTGAAGAGCTTCGGTCAAGGTTGGCGAGCCGTACCACTGCGTCGAATCTTGTCAGTGACTGACACGTAAGCTGATAGGAATCCGGTGCTCTCACCTTTGAATTATAATCCGAAAGATTCTTGTCCATGCCCTTGTTCCTAATTGTACTGTCGTCGTTGCCCATCCACCAGTACAGATCAAAAAAGGCATCCGTCAGAATGCTATTCGAAACTTAGTCGTGACGAACAGACTTTCGGGAGGCGTCTTCTCACTCTTCTTCAGATGGCTTTGTCGTAAAGGTTAAGCCCGCACGAATGACATATCCTCCAGAGTCACCCATCTGGGACGCTGCAGACATGACGCCGTTCCAGTATGCGTTCAGCAACCTGGTCCCCCACCAAACACTGGCGTGTGTTCGATAATCATCGTTTACAACATATCCGTAGTCGCGGTCACCGTGGCTAGCGTCGACGATGGCAAGTAATATGTTGACCAAGCCGTCGTCGGTGATGATGCCGCACTTCACCGTCGCCTCCATCGTCGAGGAATCCGACCACGATAGCCACCACGATGGCGCCGCGGTGTCGACTTTTCTGAGCTTGAAGGCGATCCTCGTCGGGACGTAGTTGTGAAATGTGTTGTTCTTGTAACCAACCGTAGATCTTGAAGCTTCTGGCGAGTCTCCAATCGCCTTGACTGTGTATCGGAAGCCCTGGTTCGAGGTGAAGAATGAATCGCCGACTGACAGCAGATACGGTTGGCATTTTGCTTGCGCATCATTCTGCCAGTTGAACGGGGGCCTCCTAAACCATCTTCATCAAAGGCATGTTAGAAATGACTGATGATCATTACACAGAAGGAATTCACACACGGCTCGTTTGTCGAAGCTTCAGTCCCGTTGGGATCGGACGTGTAGACACTCTTCAAGTAAAACCCATTGGCGCTCAGGTTAGCCAGTGAGAGTGGAACCGCGAGAACAATCCCGCCAATGATGACGACCGGCGTAAACCACCGAAAGGGGTACGGCCTCGTGATCGCGTATGAAAACCACGATCGATGCATTTTCCAATTTTGGCGTAGAAGAGATACGACCGCTTGAAGATCAGACGAAAACGAACCCTCGGTTCAGTAGGGCTGAGCGACGTAGAGTATCCCTCTTTATACGCGTAGCTTTTCTCTGCCATTTCAACAGTTTTGGTTCTATTAATACATGCGTTCTCGTGGCGCGGTTTTGTGTAACAGTAAGCTCAGCCAGAGTCCCTGGGCCAATTGCAGCACAACGCAGAGATTGGCTTGCCACCCTTATCCCTTGCTCAAGTCTCAAATGACGCACTACACTGCGATCAGCTCTGCATTGTATAGTTAGGGAGAGCTGGGTTTCGCTGGACTGCACTCGCAAATACAGATGCCGGGTGGAGGCTATGTTGGCAGAGGGAATATGCGTGATGATCACCTCAGCTAGCTGCAAATGACACTGGATCAAATATTCGGAGACCTTATCGAAGGAGTGTTCGTACTCCTTTTTCCATGAAACGGATCGCGTTCCCCCATCCCGCTAGAACTTCAGCCCCGTTGTTGGAGAAGTAGTAAGGGCAGACGATGATGGTGTTGGTAAGCTTGTGGGCAACAAATGTCGTTCCTCTTTGCCGACATTCCGCCGTGTTCAGAGTGTTGCCGCAGCCGATGACCAAAGTGTCGTCCAAGTACTCGAGATTGGCGACGTAGTATTTCGCTTCGGAACCCAGCTCGATAACGGGTTCGTAAATCGCCCGTCTGATATCCGCGGCCTTGTTCGTATTGGTCGCTTTTGATTTGGGAGGTTATGGTCAGCCACTGCCTGATGGCCCGGCCGGTAGTGTTTGTATTCTGTAATGGAGAGGAAAAAGAGAGACAGCAACGTATGCATGGACTGACTGCCTTACCGCCGAACCATCCGATGAATGCTGCAGTCTTTTCGGAGTCGTCTTTGTAAAGGAAGTTGTAGGCAGACGCGGCATACCGATTCATCCACAAGATGGATTTCTGGATTGTTGCCGCCTGGGATCTATTGCAAAAGTACTGGCTATTGCGGCCGCGGTTGCCAGCGACGATGCCAATGTGCTCTTTGCGCGATCTCTTGCGCAGCAAAGAAGGCTTCACGGTTGCGCAATGGACCAGGCTAACGAAGCAGCTGCAGAGTAGCCATAATGTGTGCCGGCGCATTTCTGTGCGTGACTTGAAGCAATCGATAAGAACAGAGATGGCGTTTAGACACGAAGATGGTGCTGTGTGCATACAACAGCGCCATGCAGGATCGGGATCGGGATCCCGTTCGTATATCCAGCCGGTTGTGGTTGTAGTTTCGGACCGCCGGAGAGGGAGACAACATGCCCATCTTGATGTGTTTTCTGCTCGTCATGTCAATGGGATGGACGAAAGAAGATTAGGGGCGATCAATCTGGCGTGTCCGAAAACAGATGTATAAGTTTCCCCCCGTGATCCTGATAGGCAACTCGTCTTCAACTTTCCCGCTTTGTAATATATCGGGAGGAAATTGGCAAGGAGACTTGGGAGGCTTTTCCCATCATGAATTGGCCTGCATGACCAGAACACGGTCCAGCGACGGACCAGTCCTTGGATTGACCCTGACCCTGGTTCTGGCCCTACACATATTCCAATAGGGGGCCGTATGCGCCGGGCTTGAACCCTGGCGAACTGTTGAAGTCAAAGACCAATGAGAAGGCCACATGGAGAAACCGAAGTCGAAAGACCCAAGTCGAAAGACCATGCGTGGTCACTGCTGATCAACCGTGGATCATTGCAAGTTTCCGTTCTTTAGAAGCTCTACAGAATCTCTAAATAGACGCATCTGTGCTGCGACGGATGGATCTCGTAAACTGGTATTATAGGTAGATACCGCCAGGCGAGCACTACTGGCATAGATTTGTTGCATGATAAGGTAGCAAGAAAGATTCCGAAAGGACATCATCTTCAGTACTGTTTTCCCATCAAGCTCGGAGCCTCTCTTTACTCGGATCATTGAGGACATTTGCATCCCAGACAGGTCACAGCGGGAAGGAAACAACATGTGTGCTGGCCAACCCCAATTGAGGGAAAATCATTTCAGGCTTCGGGAGATTACCTACATGACGACATTTGGCTGCAGGAAAACCTCGACTTTGCTGGGGCTTTTCCGTGATGAGGAATCAATGAGTTCGACTACTCAGCTAAAGTAGGCATCTTCTCACAGCCACCTTGCGAGGTTGTTTTACATCCGGGTTTGAGCCATGGATATTCGTCGACTTTGATAGTCTTAGAAGTCTCTCAAGAAGCTTGCTACCTACCAGCAACCCTTTTGGCCAACCTCCACGTCCCATTCATCGGAGATGGCTCATTGCTACGTTATATAAGACGACCTACTTACTTGGCAAAAGACGGCAACTCTTGATCACAGTTTCGTGTCCACGACTACAAAAAGTTGCTCATCTCTACGTCGCAATTAAGAAAAAAGCACAGTCTATAACTCCTTACCGCAATCCTACGTACACCTACCTACCTACCGCTCTGCAATGGCGTCCGAACCCGAGCAGGTCAAGGTCGAAAGACTCCTCCAGGATGGGGACCACGACGCAGAATGGGAATCGGTTGATGGTTTCGATTCTACACAAGGTCTCTTCTGCAGTCTTGTCAGTAAAGACTTGGACGACAACCTCGCGCACATGTAAAAGAGTCATGGAATGATGATTCCCCACCCCGAGAGCTTGATAGTTGACCGCGGAAAACTCCTCCAGTACCTTCACCTCATCATCCACGAGTATGCCAAGTGTCTCTACTGACCGCAGAGGCCGCACAGCAACACATGATGGGGAAGGCACAGATGTGACATGTCTGTAGGGTAGATTGTGTTCATAACCCAAAGAGTTTCTTCATCTTTGGACCTCAACCGTGAGAAACGTGTCGTTTGATCCTCGCGGCCACCGTTTTCAGACTAGGAGCGGCGTCACGCATAGCCCAACTCACAGCAAACGGTTATTTTGAGGGTATTTCCAGCACATGGCGTTCCTTCTGTAGCAATGGCCAGGTCGGTTCGCGCTTAGTCCCACCGTTGCGACGACAGTCGTCAAAAAACACTTTGGAATGGTCTTCCAGCTTTCAGGGTGCCCAAGTTTTTGGCCTAGAATCGTGTTCTGCGAGGATGTCTGCCTAAAGTAATGCTGTATATAACTTGGCTCGGCCAGGTCACCAACTTCGCGGTGACGTTGAGCGGAGTTGAGCGACGAGTTGGTGTTTACATTGACTTGGTGGGATGACATGAAGCACTTATTATCGTCTAAAAACGTGCGAGTAAAACGAAATCCAACTATTGGCAGGACGAGCACGTCTTCATCGTGAACGACTCGGAGCAGGGAGGACACAGCCCCGTGCTAAGAGACTGGACGTGTGGTGACATGAGTAGAAGACTACGACACCAGCCTACGAATAATAACAACAAGACCGGAATGAACAGTAAAACGAGCTCAAGAGGTTTATGAGGCAAGCCATGGCTGGGGAAATTGCTGGTTGGTGGGTTCCAGATCTCTGCCAAAACAACACGGCCCGATGAGCATTCCTCGCGCTGATGAGCGTTCCAACAGCTGCACATGTATTGCTCATCGAGTCCAACAGCCCGAGAATCGATAGAGTATTGTCCAGTCGAGATGCAGTAATTCCTCTTTTCAGGGGTCCACAGCATCACCGGACTCCCCTGAGACTGTGGTACGCCATCGTGAGATCATATATTTTGGACATCACATGTCAAATGAAAAAAAAAAGTTCCCGACGACCACGAGGTTCTTCGTCATTGCGCCTTTGCATACAGGGCCAGGTGACCCGGAGAAATTGATCCTCGAGACATCACGGCCCCTCGCGATCGCCACGCCACCAACGTAGACCAGGCTGCTAGCCGTCGACCTAAAGCGTCCTAAGCTCGTCTGCTCACAGATGGCCTCGGGGCAGAAGATGCCGTTCAACCGCTTCCATCTGCAATAATCTCCCGGCAACGACCACACACCCTGCCGTTTCTCCCAGTTTCTCCCATTCGTATTCTGCGTGATATCATCGTGTAAAAACTCTTCCCATTGTTGCCATGCCAAAATGCAGCACGTCGCTCTCCAACGCCATCTATAACGCCATCGTTTTTGTGTGACCCCCAAACGCCTCGCCCGGACATGATTGTGTACCCGAAACAGTTGTTTCTCCCTCTAATTCTTTCCATCTCGATCCATCGGAAGGGAAGCCTTCACATCCTCGCCCTCTTATTCCTCCGTCCGTCACCGTCGTCTCTCCCAATACCCCTCTTCGTCGTCGGGCTCGAGGTCGTCGGAGGCGTTGGCGGCGGGGCGTCCGAAGAAACCACCTGACCATGTCCACGCCGCAACCGTAGTTGCTCCTGTGCATACCGGTGATATTGCTGATGTTGCCGGTACAGTTGCTGATGGTATAACTCCTCCCCAAAGTCCATGCCGCCGACGCCCTCGTCCTCGCCCGCGCAGGCGTCGCACTCCTGATCGAACGAGTGCGTTTCGACGTCGACGCCGCGCCGGCAGCTGCCGAACGCGTCGGCGTTCTTCGCCGCCAGACACGACAGCTCCTGCGAGAGGTCCGCCCACGTCAGCGACTCGTTGCAGAGGGTGCAGGTCCCCGCGAAGAGGACGAGTCGGCACATTGTTTTGTGTGTGTTGGGTTTGTCCGAAGCCTTTGGGTAGGTTAGGCTGGGAGTGTAGAAAGCTCGAGGCGGGAACGTCCTTGGGAACTTGTCGGTGTGGATGGACCGACCGCGGCAAGGTAGGACAGAAATAAACACTGGTGACAAGGCCTTGCGAGAAGGAACCGATGGCGTCGGCAACCGTTGAAAGGCGGGAGGTTCGTCGACTTTAAACTAGGCTTGGCAGTAGTGTGATTACTGACTCGACGTGGTGACACAGACAGCGGCAGAAATGAAGAATGAGAGTCGGGCGGGCCAGGAGGTGGAGGAGGACTGGGGTCGAACGGCTTCAAAAAGCAGATGGAGGCACAACCTAAAGCCTCACCCTTTCCACTGATCGACACGAAGGGGAGAGGGTCCTAGCACAAGTACAAGTAGGACCATCCAAAGAGGAACACGGGACGGGAGAGCAAGGATGGTGTGTGTACAAATATGGCTTGCATGGATGAGAGGGAGGGATGGGAGGGCATACAGAGATAGGCGGAGGCGGCAGACGGATGATCGACCTAGGCCCGGAAGGATAAGGAAGAAAAGCAAGACAGCGCACCAGGCTCGAAGAAGAACAAGAGGCACGACCAAGATGGATGGATGCCCAGAGGAAAACGAGGCGGTGGTATACGACACACGCACACGCACACCAGACCAAACAAAACCAAACAAAACAAAACTGCGCCTTGCTGGCGGGTATACAGAGTCCAGAGTTGAGTAGCAAACGAACGTCAAGGTACAGACAGATGGACTCGACAGCACAGCATAGCATAACACATCGCAGCACAGCACACACCCCGTCGGCATGCTGCCGGTTCCCGTGCCACAGCAACAGTCCATGATCAAAGACACTTGAGACGATCTACCCACCACTCAGCCCTGTTTCGAGAGTGCCGCGCGGACGTGGACGGGGATGTGGCTCGAATGCGGAGTGAGAGAAGACACGCGTCAGGCCAGGGTCAAGGTAGGATACGACGGCCGATGTGCCGCAACCCTTTCCGGGGGGTGGCAAGGGTGGATGGCTGGCTGGCCGCCCTGCGCTAATTAATCACGATGTTGAGATTAATGTGTGTGTGACTGAGACTTCGACCATGGCCGCCTCTGTCCAACGGGCACCGGGACACGATCGAAGGCCCTGCTCGTACTTACAGGTCTCAACTGTCCGCGGAATAGCTTCCATGACGAACGGGACAGTTGGCGATGCATGGGGAACAACGAAAGAGGTGTCCGAGCTTAGATGTGGATGAAGCAAAATAGGTTCAAAGCAGCTATGCAGGTCGAGGCCCCTCGTACATCGTGGGGAGCTATCGACAAGGTTAAGATGGGACAAGGCACCGAGAGCACGAATAGTTACCTACGGAAAGGCAGGGCGGATAGACGGGACGTGAGATCGTGCAGCGGGACTGCTCGTGTACGGATACGGACCCAAGCTCTTCTGGCAGATTGTCTGGGACCAAGCTCCCTTTGCAAACGGGCATGGCCATCCCCTCGTCATCGTCGTCTTTATCGTCCTTTGTCTCCCCCGCCTTTCGGCTATTGAACTCGAGCTTGTGCGAATACTTGTAGACGTCGCACCAGATGCTATATCAGGATATCAGGCAACAAGACCTCTTCGTTGATGCTATAATCGAACTTCTTTTCGATGGTATTCCACCCAAACTAGGTACATGGGCAAAGATGCGAAGTGACACAAACCAAGTCGCACTGCATCGTCTACGCCTCATCGACGACACCCTACCCTGCCCTGCACCAGCCGCTTCACGGCTCGTGGCCCACGGCTTCCAGCACCCTCGGACATGTGGAATCAATCCAAAGCATATGCATCTGCCTCTATCCGCAGTCCGATAAGAAGCAAGAAGCTGCAAGACACAGACGCCAGCGAGGAGGGCCAATCGGCTCTGGATGAAATTATCTTCTCTGACCGTCCAGCAGTGAGCATCACGCCACGCAGAAAAGCCCTTGGATCGTCCATCGGCGAACGAACTTTTAGTACCCGGATCTGGTTTTGAATCTGGCGTGATTCACCAAACAATGAAGCGTGATGTGCTGAGCGATGAGCCCACAACCCGGACCCTCGACGATTGAGCCACTGCTTCTACAAGGCGAACCTTCATGCTGCCCCGGTCCCTCCACACGTCTTGTCAGCCTTAACCTTGACGCAAGAGAGTTGACAACCGACACCTGTCTCTCCGCGATAAGCTCGCGTGCGAGGCGGGTCGACGATGGTCAAGGGTCCGTTCATTCAGGACCGGTGCGGTGCTGTGTGTGTGTGTGTGTGTGTGTGCGTACGACGCCTCGCTTCGAACCAACACTTCCAGGTATCCAGCAGCCCCGTTTAGGCTTCTAACCGAACGCCCAACCGCGCGATTCATCTCCATGTCCCGCCTCACAATGAGCAACTTCACTCGCTGACACGATAAAAACCTCCAATGGCACAGACGATTTCCTTCATCGCCGTACAGAAGCTCCTCTCACATGCCAACCTGATACCCCAGTTCCTGAGAGCAGGTATTAATGGGGAGCTTCAGCTCGTTGAACGCACTGAACTGAGGGCGGACGGACGGGGGGGGCGGATTAGATGGATCTAGGTAGACACTGCTTCACGGGCGCATACATTCTGCACGATGAGGGCGTATCTTGCTTCTCGCACGCGCAGGAACGGCGCCTCCCAACCCCTGACGCACGCCAAACCACTTGTCTAATGGGAGATCTCCAGTCTGATCTTTTCTTCCTTCCTGCCTCTGTTCCTTTGACAAAACCCGATAAGCGAGGACGTCTGTTCGATGACACAACAGCCTCGAAACAGCAAACGTCCGTGATGCCACGTGCGACAAGTCCTCCTCCTCCTCGTTGCTGCCCTCCCGCCGATATCGCCGGAAGCACGAGGCCTCGCCTCCCGAGACGTCTGATGGACGCCTGCAGATATGCATGTCGTCTTGCGGAGAGCCGGCGGCCTGCTGCTGCTGCTGCACGCACGAGGGGCAGAGAAACGAGCACCAGCATGCGAGATGTGCCTTTTCACCAATACCAGAAGCTTTTCACATGTGAGAGGTATACGGAGAAATACAAAAGAAAAGTGATGACAGCGACACTCGCCCGCGCGCCGGAGCGAGCTGCAAGGCTGGCGCGACATCGCCGAACCTGCTTCACAAACGTCCTGGGCACAGTCGGCCCGGTCCCTCGACATGAAGAGCAAACCTCCATAGGGTGTCTGGGGTCTTGCTGATGGCCATCACGAGGCATTTGTCACGACAGTCTGCGGCGTCTCAGACAACGCAACGGCAGACGCGCTGACGAGTTGCCTCGTAGACAGAACAGAGTTCACTGGAAATACGTCGATTGGGCGCATAATTACTATTATACAGAATATGCTTTTCCCCTTCCCTGCCCTTCCCCATCGTTCCTCACCCACGCTGGTCATCGTCCACCAGGTGCGCAGATTAGGGAACCAAAAGAACAAACTAGAGCACCAAAGGCAAAAAGAAAAGAAAAACCGGTTCTGTTATCGAGAGTCCAGGCACGAGGAGAATGCACCACCGAGGTCATGGCAGAAACCCACGTCGTTCCGAAGTCATGATGTGTGCAAGCGAGGAGAGCCATGTCATCGTCAAACGTCCAGGGACCAAGGAGCTTTCAGTACATCGCAAGTCAGCGGCACCATGGTCGTCAGCCTGTCGTCTCCCCTTCCTCATCTGAGCCTCAGCTGGCTATGAGAGGTTGTATGTCCATTTAGCAGGTTGCTCGCTGTGCTGAGCAAGTCGAACATTGTATAGGTATCAGTTGTTGAATAAAAAACCGTAAGTGTGCAGCGCAGCGCAGTGCAATGTAAAGTGTCGGGAGCACCAGAATCAACTTGCATGAGTGATGCTTCAGTAGAGATATGGCAACCTCAAGAGACCAAGAAAGGCTGGACTGGACCATGAAATTTGCACTCGGGTGAGACAGCGCCGTGAACCACAGTTTTATGTGCGAGATCACCCGGACCCACGGACAGATGCAGGCAGTTGAGGATGTCGAGAGTCAGTCGAGGCGGTTGCTTCAGTCGCGAATGATGTGCCCTTCTACAGGCTCAGATGTCTCGCAGTTTGATGACCACGCGTGCATACCAGAACTCATCGTAAGTGCGAAGAATGATCAGACGAAGAATGTCGAGCTCAACAGTGTCTCAGCAGCCGTTACAAGGGAGATCATGTCGGCATCCACGGCAAGTGATCAGTCACATCATGCAGGTGGCCCGCTTGCCTCTACGAGGATCCTGGAGGAGGTTGAGCACCAGGCTGGCCAGGCTGGGCTCCGCCGCCACCTTGTTGCTGTTGATAGACAAGAGACTGGTACCAGAGGGCGAGGTAGTTTTGGTAGCCTCCGTCTGGGAAATTCATTAGCATCTTGGTCACGAAACCGGCACAGCACATGCACTCACACTGGGCGTAAGGGTCAGCTCCGTCAGCTCCGACAGGCGCTTGAGCAGCTGGGGGGTTAGTAGATGCTGATGCTGGGGGGTTAGATCCCTGCTGAGAGTAGTTTCTGTCAAAGTCATGGTTTTGGCGACCGCGACCGCCGCCGCCGCTTCTATCATGGCCACCTCCAGAGTTCTTCTGTTGATTCCAACTTGGTTAGTTTTTGATAAACAAGACAGCAATTGGACATCGGGGGTGGGGGGATTCTTCTTACCACCGCGTCGACCTTTTCTTCGATGGCCTGCTTAGCTCGTTCGATACTCTCGCGTGATCCGATAAGGGCGATTTCGCGCTGAACCTCGCCGGGTCCGGACGACTGAGCAACGTTGATCTTGCATCCAGTGCCATTCTGCATGTCCCTGATAGTCTCTCCACCCTTGCCAATAATCATGCCGACAGCCTCAGAGGGGACGTAGATAGCATCATGTATCTTGTCACCTCCGCCGCCGCCGCCACCGCCGCCGCCGCCACCTATACTAGCATCGCGGTGGCCGCCATCCTGTCTGGGCGGTCTCTTCGCAGGAGCAGAGGGCTGGCCCTCGTTTCGGCTGTCGCTATCGACGATCTCCATGATGAGGTCCTTGGCTTGAGCAGCGGACTCCCGAGATCCGATGAGGTTTACCGGACGCAGCCCGTTGACGCTCTTAGATTCGCCGACGATATTGATGTGGCAGCCGGAACGCTCTTGCAGATCGCGGATCGTCTCGCCGCCACGCCCAATGATCAAGCCCACAGTCCTGTCGGGGACCATGATTTGCATGCAATCCTCGCCTTCTTTGAGCGCAGCGGCAGCGGCAGCGGCAGCCGCAGCCGCAGCCGCGGGAGCAGCGCGGGTTTCGCGGGGTCCACCACGAGGGTTGGCGGCGCCGCGGTTGATAGCACCCATACCACTGTCTTCGATGATGCGATTGATGGCCGTCTTCACCTCGCTGCGACGAGGTCTTGGCCCGCTGATTTTGCACTGACGAAAGGGACCGTTGTCACTGGAGGGCAAGAACTGAACACGGCAACTGGATTCAGACTCTATGCGACGAAGGTTCTCGCCCTGTCTCCCAATGATGAGACCGACCAAGCTGGCCTCGATCTGGATGGTTTCCGAATTGTCGTCTCCTCCACTGCCTCTGAGTGGAGACCGCTCTCTGCCGCTAGGGTTACGGGGAGAGAAGGCGCGGCCGCGGGGGCCCGGACTAAAGGAACGCTCTCGGGCGTAGTCCCGCGGGGCCGGTCGGTCATCGCGGCGCTCATCGCGGTAGGGGTTGAAGTTATCGCGGAACTGATCGCGGCGGTTTGGTGGGGAGCGCGAGCGCGAGCCTCGTGCGTAGCCTCCGTGGTGATCTTGAGGACGGGCAGGCTCGTTGGAGTAGACCAGCGGGCGGTCGTATGAGGTGACGCCTTTCTCGGCAGCGAAAGCCTTCGCCTGAGCGATGGCATCGGCAATGGAGACGGTGCCCGAGTTCACAGGTCGGATCGCGCTCAGGTCCAAACTTCCGCTAGCTGAAGGCTGGGGAAGGGCATAACCACCACCTCCGTAGGAAGGAGCACTCTGAGGCGGCATGGACGGGTAGGAAACGGGGGGTTGACCACCAGGAGGAGGATATCCTGGGGGCATGGGCTGCGACTGAGTCGGGGTCGAGGACGCGCCTCTTTGTGCTGCGCCTGCATGAACAATGGTCAGTCAACTGTCGAGGCGCGGAGGATGCGCGACACGTATCGGGTAGTGGCACAATTACTCACCGAGGGCAGCAAGAATAGAAGAAATGTCGCGAGGAGGCTCGGCCATGATTACGATGGAGACCGACGAAGAGGTTATTGATGGATGAAGTCAGTCGCTGCCACTATCGTGCGGAAGGATCCTATTGCGAGGTAGGTGTGGGCGCAGGAAATTCACCACGATCGGGGGAGTGAACGGGCAGAATCAGGCGACTCCGTGGCGGAATGTCGCAAAGGAAGAAGAGAAACTGCTGCTCAGCGGAACGTGATGCGCAACGAATGAAACAGCGGACAGCGAAAATGGCGACGACTGGGGATGTCTCTATTGTAGTGAACAGACGTCGTCGCTTTTCAGCCTAGAGGAGAAATAGTAGGAGAGGTAGTTGCAGGGTAGGAACTCGAGACCGCCTGCCCAAAGTAGACTCCGCCCAAAGCCATAGTCTGCAAAGGCTGGGGCTGGCCGCGTCCCACCTTTCTTTTGAAAAATTGATGGATCCTGGAAGGAACCTGAGGTGCCTGAGCGATGGCAGGTACGGATTATCAGTATTACCGTCCGAAATAAACCCGACGGGCGGGGCGGCCCGGCCTAGGTATGGACTTTAGCCTCTATAGATGTGGGCCTTAACTTACCTAAGCCACCTGGCATGGGGACCTCGCTACTTTCCCTTACATAAGCCGCAGAGCGCAGGCACGTGCTCTCTAACGATTAGGTGCGTTGCCGAAGCTGTACGGATACGACAACAATCTACGACAACAATCTACGTAGTAGTAAGGACGGCATGGAGCAGGCAATGAAGTCATTGGCGTACCAAAATGAGTGGGATTTCCCTCATTTCCCTTTCCACAGAAGTGTGCCAGATATGGCTCACAGGCCGTCTAAGATTCATTTCAAAGTGTATTGTTTGCATGCCTGCTCTTTTTAGACGGACAGGAGCGAAAACGCTGGATTACTGTACCCAAATGCCAACAAGGACATGGCACGTCGATTCCATGGTGGTGACTCCGGTCACTACGTCACCGCTCGACACCGCCTACTCACTCGGATTGAACAGACCGCTGTCATGGCATGAGAACGACGGCCAGGATGACTGAGGCTTGGAGGTGGTGACGGATGGCCATCGGACGAGTTTGCGGCAATGCAGTCACCTTGGAATCATGCTCTACAGACAACAAACATGTTGATCCGTCTCGAGCGACTCAGCAATGGTCTCCGTTGAGGCAAAGCCACTTTACGAAGTAGCTGTCAAGCTTTTGAGTGATGGGCTCCTTGTTGGCACTGGTGTACGCCTGATCGTGCTTCTTTCTATCCTTTATCATCTTCATGGTCGAGGACCTACCTACTCCGAGAGTTCTCAAGCCCTCGTCGAGACCGCCATAATCTCACCATGGGTAGGGAGACTACAGTCTGGCGCCAGAGAGGGAAGCGCCCGTCGCGTCGCATCGCGCAGCTTTCGCTGGCGGCTGGAAGTCCGTCTGCAGCGAAGCGCCCAGTGTCGCAAAGCGCGGGCCATGGTCTGCCAATCAATCTTCGGTAGCATCAAGACTTGAGACGACCCCACAGAATCAGCAGAAGCACAGGGCACCTGCCCTCTACGACAGGCGTATCCGTACTTGTAGGCAATTAGCGCGCTGGACACTTCTTGTTTAGTGGAACCCGCGCCCATCTCCGGTGTACCGTGTACCTACTTGCCGCAAGAACCCTCCGAGCCAAATGCAAATCAGCCGAGCGTGCAAGGGAAAAGCCGCGATCGCGTCAGCAACAGCTCTGCTGGTACTGTCACATGGATCAAGATAGACGTGCCAGCTCATGTCGAATGTATTGCTTGATAGAAATCGGTGGTCCGATGGGAATAGTCTCGTACTAGGTACCTTAAGTAAGTCAGTACCAGGTCTAGTTGAGGTAAGCCATGGCTGGAGGCAAGAGCAAAATCAGGAAACGCAGGAACTTGGCAGGACCCTTGCTCAGACGTCCACCAACACTGATTACCTGATTATCCTACCCAAGGTAAGGTACGGAACGCTACACTACAGAGGGTGAGAGGTAGGATAGGCCGTGATGCCTTATCAGATGCTCCGAAGGCCTGCGAATGGAACCTGTTCCTGGGTGGTTCGACTAAAAGTACCCGTGTGAGTGTAGGTCTACGCAGTGTAACGTGCCCATCTGACTCTTCATCCAGGCACGCAGAGGCAAAACAGGCAAGGAGAAGCCCGTTGGACAACGTGCGTGCTTCATCTCCATTTGTGGGATTCTACAAGCTTTCCGGCGTATGACCAAGATCGACCTTCAGAAAGCCGTTCCTGTCGCAAACCGGTTTTTGATCTTTGGCCCTGTCGTCGATGGTGGTAGTGGCAAATGCCTTGGCATTGATCACCGCTCATCGGCCGACGAACTCTAGATGGAAAGGTCAACCTGGCGTGCCTGGCAAGCCTGGCAAACACCAGTAACAGCATCTCGCTCCCGCATCGGCACCGCACCACGAGCGTCTTTTTTTGCCCCAAGAAAAACCACTGCAGGCCAAGGGTCCCGTCTCCAGTCTTGCCCGTCGCCGCCAGTCTCTTACCTCTTTCGCCATCTTCCGACAGGGGGAGACACCTTAGCGGCGTGATCCGAATGGCCGTCCCAACTCGTTGATTGGATAAGATGGTTTATTCGTGGCAGAGGGCCCCTGTAAGCGCCAGCCATCTGTCGCTTCTTCTGCTCGGTGGCTGACGATCTTTGCACTGTTCCTGCCTCCAGCTTCCTCTCCTCAGTCGTCCATGACCCTTCGTGCAGCGTCCAAGCATCCCAAGCTCACCCGGCTGGGACAACTCACCGTCTCTTTGGCTTCTTTGGCTTTCTTCCGCCCAACTTCGACCGCGCACAGCCATCGGCATCACCTGGCGTGACTCGTGACGAGGATGCGGGCCGGGGCTCGATTGGGTCAGAATACAGAGGAATGGAAGCCTTCCATCCACCGCGGTGCTGGCGACGAGGATGGGGGTGGTCGAGGTGGGAGGCTTTCCGCAATAATGCTGTCGGCGTGCCAATGGCGTCAGAGTGCATTCTTCGCCATGGACTGTTTGAACGAACCGCAGCCTGTCGACGAGACCGGGTTCTCATAAAATGCCTTCGCCCTTGGTCACCACCGCATGGCGATTTTTGGAAAGATGGGCACCATCCAACCGTCGCTCCTTGGTGTCCCCTTGTTCAGTGACTCAAACATCTACTTGTACATCACTCGAGTCGGCCCCATCCGAGAAGCCATCTGATTACTTTGGCTTGAACGTGTGTTGGCTTTTGTGATACCTCAACTGCACCCTCACTGCGCAAGTCAAGTTTCAAGCACAGAGTTCCGTCAGCCGATAGGACTCTGGAGGAGCAACAGCAATATCCTCACTTCGACGCATAAATCGCCAGCAATCCTACTTGCTCTCTGCCAAGCCAGCCCATCCAGAATTGGCCCAGCATCTTCCGCCAGTTTGGCCGCAATACGAGCATCGAGACGGCCATCATCCAGTCGTATCACTCGCAAGGCCTCTCGCCAGGACTTTGGTATCATCTCACTGGTACGGTACGGCTATACACAAACGTCAAGGGCTGCATACATCGCAGTCCGGAATTATCGTCTTGCTTTAGCAGCGTTTGGGCAGCCGCTCATCGTGACCCCTGGACGGCAACTTTGGTTGGCTGAGAGTGGCCGTTGAGCGCGCTTACACCAAAAGAAAGGCTTCACCCAAGTCTCTCGCTCGACCGAAGAGCGTCGCCTAATCGACAGAAAGGCGAGAGAACCAGACCCAATTTCCCTCCAAGGCCACGACCAAAGACACCATTCTTGGCTTTATTCGAATCGAGGGGTGAACCAAGTAAGCTCAGCCTCGCTTTTTGTTCCCTTTCCCATACCCATCTTCCTTGTTGCGCGGTTGCGGTTGCGGTTGCGGCCCGGGCGTGATGCAGCAGCCGCAGCACCAGCGACAACATCCCACACAACCTGGGCCGTGTTAGTTCCTTCCCTCTTTATCGTGCTCCTTCCCATTTACCACTTCCACGTCTTCTCCAGCACGCGAATTTTGTTCGCCTCGATTTTCCCATCACTCTCGCACAATGGACTCATAGAAGGCCTTTTATGATCTGTTCGACGAGTTTCCTTTGTCGATTTTCTTTGCTCTTTCCTTCGAGTGAATCATCTAATCCAGTCAACACCACACCACACCACGTCCTCCTTCACCTCTCCCATCACCGCCACCTCGTCGTCTTCTTTCTCTCCCGCCCTCATTTATTTTTGGCCTTCATTTCTTGCATTTGTTTTAATATTTGTGTCTTCTCTTCTTGGCTAGCCAGAATCAGTTGCACCAAAAGTCTTACACTTTCGATAGACTCGCCTCCGCCATGTTTACCTCACGGAAACGACAAGAGGAGGCCTACCCGGCCGTCCCCGACTCCCTCAGGTCGGATTCTCTCGAGATGGCGGAGATTAGAAAGACCCAACAAGCTCGAGCCGATACCGACCCCTACATCACGCCCTACCTCAGTCTTCAGGCCAGGCTCTCCCAAATATGGCTGAATCGATGGACCATCTTGCTCCTGCTCGTTCTCGTTAGGATTATCATCCTGATCGCGAGCCTGAACGACAATGTCGACGAGGCGAATTCAAAGGCACTGTCTGCCTGCACCAAGGTCGAAGACATTGGCAGCGCCATGGCCTCCATGCCTCACTACCTCTCCGTGGGCGTTAATGAAATGTCCGCCAAGGCTATCGAGAAGACACTCGATGGCATGGTCGCCGTCATGAACTTGATGATCACCGGTGTTCAGAATCTCATCATATTCGTCATCAACATGCTCACGTCCATGTACACTTGCCTCATCACGGCTTTCGTACACGGCGGGCTCGACGTCGCTGCGGATATCACCAAGAAGGTCACGGATGGTATGAACAAGGCTGTGGGCGCCATCACCAACACTATCGATGACAAGTCCAAGAGCTTGGAGGACGGAATCAACAAGCTCGCCGATGCCATCGAGAAGTCCATCATTGGCAACATCATTCCCGACATCCCCACGGTGGACTTTTCCGGGCCCATCAACGAACTGCGCGACATCAAGATCGATACAAAGGGCTTCGTCAGCGATCTCAACAAGCTCAACGACGACCTTCCCACCTTTGACGAGGTTCAAAACATGACGGCCGAGGCCATTGCTATCCCGTTCAACCTGCTGAAGCAGACCATCAATAACGCCTACAAGGGCTACCGATTTGATCGGTCCGTCTTCCCCGTCGCTCAGAAGCAGGCCCTCCAGTTTTGTTCGGCCAACAACGAGATTTCCGGCTTCTTCACCAATCTGAGAACCAAGATCAACAAGGGCCGCATCATCTTCATCGTTGTTCTCTCCGTCTTGGCCGTGCTCGCAATCGCCCCCATGGCCTGGCTCGAGATCATGCGCTGGAGACGCGAGCGCAAGCATTCCAGGATCATGGCCAGCGGCCAGTATGACTCGCTCGATGTGGTCTACATCGCTTCTCGCCCCACAACGTCAACTTGGGGCATCAAGCTTGCGTCTCGTTTCAAGGGCAAGCGTCAGATCATGGTCCGCTGGGCCATTGCATACGCCACGTCGCTGCCGGCCCTATTTGTCTTGGCCCTGGCCATGGCCGGATTCTTCTCCTGCCTGTGTCAGTACATTATCCTGAAAATCGTCGAGAGAGAAGTGCCTGCTCTCGCTCACCAGGTTAGCAACTTTGCCGGCGAGGTCGTCACCACGTTGGAGGACGTATCCGTGAAGTGGGCGCGCGATGCGAACGGCGCTGTCCTCTCCAGGCAGAACGAGATCAACCAAGATATGCTGGGATACGTCACGAACGCGACCTCGGCTGTCAATGACACCCTGAATGTCTTCACGGAAACCATGACCACCGGTCTGGAGACGGTCTTCAACGGTACCATCCTCATTAACCCCGTCAAGGACGTCGTCCGCTGCACGATCGGCCTCAAGGTCGAGTCCGTCCAGAAGGGTCTCACTTGGGTACACGACCACTCGCAGGTCACGTTTCCTTTGTTTCCCAACGACACCTTCAGCCTCGGCGCGCAAGAGTCCGTCTCAGGCGACTCGGAGCTCAAGACGTTCCTGGCATCGCCGTCCAGCATCACAACTGACGAGGTCACTGGCGCCGTTACCCACGTCACCAACTGGCTGGGACGCGGCATCATCCAAGAGGCGCTGATTTCCACCGGCATCCTTCTCATTTACGTCATCGTGGTGCTCATCGGTGTTCTTCGAGCGCTGGTCGGTATGGCAATGCCGGACAAAGGCCGCGGCGAAGGCGGCATGCGATTCACTGGAGACGACCGTCCGGCCATGAGCCCCAGGTCTCCCCCTAGATCACACGGCAATGACTCACGATTCCCGCAATTCGGTAGCGACGCTTCCGCAGTAGACGACGACCACCACTCCAGAGAGATGCGGGACGAGAAGACGATCAAGAAGACCAGCATGGGTAGAGCGCAGCCCATGGAAGGCCACCAGAGGACCAGCTCGTATGGTCACTTTGACACGGCATCATCTAATAAGTTTTAAATCGGTAACAACTTCGACAAAGAAGACAATATGCAACAAAAATCGAAAGAAAAAAAAAAGACAAAGATTTCGGAGACCTACTATTAACACGTCCGGCCTGAGCTGGACCTCCGCCGACATATACCCTCATTTACGACAGGTCTAAGAATAATACGAAGAGCATGAGTTCCGGCGTTGGAATATGACTAGGGACTACAAACCGTATACCCCATTCAGGGATGTGGCAAAGGGAGGAAGCATGTCTCAAAGATACCAACGGCTCATCGCCGCACCGTTTTGTATTCGCTTCTACAACGGTTCGAAGTTTGCAAAGTTTGTTTGCCTGAACGGCTTTGCATCGCCGCAGCGCTGCTAGCTACCAGAATGTCTATTCGGTATATACCACTAGGTAGTTAGTTCACAGATGAATATACTGCAATCTGCATCCAATTCGAGGCTGAAGCTGGACTCTCACGCCTCATGGCGTTGATGTACTGTGGCTTGAGGAGCGCAGTCATGACCAAATAATGGAATGGGGCCGACAAAGGGGACAGTCGGAAATAAGTGCTCGAAGGGTAATCCTTGCACGACAGGACGACAAAAAGAAGTCTGATCGAATAGTGATGGGGCGATTTGTCTTGCCTGCCGGAGCGGCCAGGCGGTGATTTGAATGAACCTCTTTTGGGCATCTCCGCCCCGCCTCCGAGGCAACCAAGCCTCGGTGGGCTCCGCCGTCGGACGTGGTGACAAGGGCCCCACCTGCTAGTAAGCCAATGGGAGGCTAGAGACGGAGAGGAAGAGGCCGCTTTTCGGCATCGGTGTGGTGGCGGGCGTGGGGTGCATTTGGCCCCTGCCTTCTAGGTATTGAGCGCTGGCAATTCAGCGTATTCAGTGTAATGTGCCCCGTTTCCCAGCGTTTATCCTTGTCTTATCGCACTGTCGCACTCTGTACATGGCTCAGGATAAGCGCATGGAACACTGGAGTCGGAGCTCCCGCCCGCTGGAGTGACGGTGCCGCCACCAAGGAATTCTGGACTCCGACTGAGACCAAATCGAGTGACTCCCCGATCTCTCCCATGTTGAGATCGTCATTTGCCATTCTCTATCTCTACTTAAAAGTAGCACCGCCTTTCAATTTTTCAACAACTTCTCCCCGCTCAAGCAGAGCAACCACCGAGTCAATTCCCTTTTCGCGATACCCCATTGATCGGTTCTTTTCAACATGGAAGCCATTAAACAAACGTTCCAGCGCTGCAAGGCCCAGGGCAGGGTGAGTCCTTTCCCCTTGTCTGGTGTGTCTGGTGCCCCTCGTTGCGATCGCGGGGCCCCGCGCCTTCGAGATCACGGCCACGAAATGGCCCAATTGAGAACGAACATGGCCATGAGCTAACGCCAGACAGTCTGCTCTCGTCACCTATGTCACGGCTGGCTACCCCAGGCCGCAAGATACTCCTGGTATCATGCTGGCCATGGAAAAGGGCGGCGCTGGTAAGACTTTTCCTGTCCTTTCCCCCGACCACCATCACACAGGATTGACTTTCCGAAGATGTGATCGAGCTTGGCGCCCCCTTTACCGATCCAATTGCCGACGGCCCGACTATTCAGACATCCAACACCGTGAGTGACTCTATCTAGGGCTATTGGAGGCGTAGCGGTACTGACAGACGCAGGTTGCCCTGCAACACGGTGTCACGATCGAGTCGACGCTCCAGATGGTCAAGGACGCGAGGAATCAGGGCCTGAAGGCGCCGGTGATGTTGATGGGATACTATAACCCTCTGCTCAGCTACGGCGAGGAGAGACTCTTGACCGACTGCAAGAGCGCCGGTGTCAACGGTTTCATCGTTGTAGATTTGCCCCCTGAGGAGGCCATCTCCTTCCGCAAGCTCTGCACCAAGGGAGGGTAAGTGATGCCCAATATTGGGTCCCAGGACAAAGCTAACCCCGGTGCCCAGCTTGTCCTACGTTCCCCTGATTGCTCCCGCAACCTCAGACGCTCGCATGAAGATTCTTTGCAAGCTCGCCGACTCCTTCATCTACGTTGTGTCCCGCCAGGGTGTCACTGGCGCTCTCGGCTCACTCAACGCCAACCTCCCAGCTCTGATCGACCGTGTGAAGCTGTACAGCGGCGACAAGCCTGCCGCCGTCGGATTCGGCGTGAGCACGCGCGAGCACTTCAGGAGCGTTGCCCAGCTTTCCGACGGCGTTGTTGTCGGTAGTCAGATCATCAGCACCCTGCAGAAAGCGGCGCCCGGCGAGCTGTTCAACGATGTCGAGAAGTACTGCTCGTACCTTATCGGCCGCGGCGCCGAGGATGAGACGACACGCGAGGTTGGCATGGTTGAGGCCATGGCCGCTGCGAAGGAGCCCCAGAACCCCACCGTCGACGCCATCACGGCCGACCAGGACAGTGACCTCGTCGCTCAGCTGGCCGCCATGCACGGCAAGATCCCCGAGCGTTTCGGCGAGTTTGGTGGTCAGTACGTCCCCGAGAGTCTGATGGACTGCCTATCGCAGCTTGAGGAGGGCTTCAACAAGATCAAGGACGACCCGTCGTTCTGGGAGGAGTACCGTTCATACTACGACTACATGGGCCGCCCTGGCCACTTGCATCTTGCCGAGCGTCTGACGGAGCACGCCGGCGGTGCCAACATCTGGTTGAAGCGCGAGGACTTGAACCATACGGGATCACACAAGATCAACAACGCTCTGGGGCAGCTGCTGCTGGCCAAGCGTCTGGGCAAGACCAAGATCATCGCCGAGACCGGCGCAGGCCAGCACGGTGTTGCTACTGCCACCGTTTGCGCCAAGTTCGGCATGGAGTGCACCGTCTACATGGGTTCCGAGGACGTCCGCCGCCAGGCTCTCAACGTCTTCCGCATGAAGCTGCTTGGCGCCAAGGTCGTCGCCGTCGAGGCCGGCAGCAAGACGCTGCGTGACGCGGTCAACGAGGCCATGCGCGCCTGGGTTGTCGAGCTCGACACCACGCACTACATTATTGGTTCCGCCATTGGCCCCCACCCCTTCCCTACCATTGTGCGCACCTTCCAGTCCGTCATCGGCAACGAGACGAAGCAGCAGATGTTCGAGAAGCGCGGCAAGCTTCCCGACGCTGTCGTCGCGTGTGTCGGTGGTGGCAGCAACGCCGTCGGCATGTTTTACCCCTTCGCCAACGACCCCTCGGTCAAGCTGCTCGGAGTCGAGGCCGGCGGTGACGGCATCGACACGGCGAGACACTCTGCCACGCTTTCCGGCGGCAGCAAGGGCGTCCTCCACGGCGTCAAGACGTACATCCTCCAGGACAAGCACGGCCAGGTCGCCGAGACCCACTCCGTATCGGCTGGTCTTGACTACCCCGGTGTGGGTCCCGAGCTCTCATCGTGGAAGGACAGCGAGCGTGCCAAGTACGTGGCCGCCACGGACGCCGAGGCTTTTATCGGGTTCCGCCTGATGAGCCAGCTGGAGGGTATCATTCCCGCATTGGAGTCGGCACACGGCATCTACGGCGCTCTTGAGCTGGCCAAGACGATGAAGAAGGACGAGGATATCGTCATCTGCCTCAGCGGTCGTGGCGACAAGGATGTGCAGAGCGTCGCTGACGAGCTGCCCAAGCTCGGCCCTAAGATTGGCTGGGACTTGCGATTTTGAGGAGCGAAAGGTACGAAAAGGCTAATGACTTGTTGACGCATTTGATGCACGGCGTACGGGATATACATTTTTCATAAGTAACATGGGTCTTTTTGGGGGAGTATCGTGGCATTGTAGACAAAACTGGTTGGGGGTCTAGGCAATCGTGACCAACCTCGGAGAAATTTATGACATGGGAATTTTGTACATATGATACAACAACTGAAGCACTTGCCCATTACCTTGTGACTCCTTTGCAGTCCTACCTCTTCTCCGTGAAAAAGTCCTCATCTGTGCCCAGCGTGGGGACATCCTCGTCGAGCCCCTCAATGTGAACATCCTCATAGTCGTCGTCCATCAGGTTTCCATCCTCGGCATCCTCGCCGAGGTTGAACTTTAGCCTGCTAAAGGCCATCAACCTCTCCCGCTCGTCGGACTCCAACAGCGCAAAGTAACGGCCCCAGCGCTCCTGGTTCTTCTTGGCAATGTGGCCGCTGGTGGCCACGTCGAGTATGACGGGGAGGAGGCGGGTGTTGTCCTCTGCGGGTTTGCGTTCGTTGACGCCCAGGTCGCGCAGGGTCTTGAGGTAGCGGTCGCGGTAGGGCCGCGTCTGCAGCACGAGCCAGCGGATCTTCCAGCCTCCCGGGCCGAGCTCCTTGATGCGCCGGGCCTTGGTTTTGGTGACGTACTGGTCGAGGCCGCCCTCCTTGCGGACGGTGCGGAGGACGCGCATGGTGATGCGGCAGCGGATCCAGGCGCGGAGGGCCACCGAGTAGAGGCGCTTGCGGAAGACGTTGGGCCGCCAGGTGCGCAGGGAGACCTGCTTGTGTTTGTGGGAGACGACGTTGCCCGAGCGGGGGCGGGCGAGGCCGTAGAGGCCCTTGTTGGATTGCTTGTAGAGGAGGCGCGGGCCGAGGGGGTAAGGGGGGATGAGTTCCGCCGGGAGGGATTCGGGGGAGATTGTTTTGGAGCGCTGGGTGATTGATGTTGAAAAGAGGCGTGCCGAGGAGGAGATCGTCGTGGAGCGGGCTGAGGTGAGGGTGAGGGAGGAGAGGGCGGCGGTTAGTGGGCGGAGGGATGGAGGCATTTTGGCGGTATTTTTGGTGTGTGTGTGTTTGGACGATTATTGCGGTTTGTGATGTATCGGTTCGAGGGCTTTCGGACGGCGGCGGAATGGGCGGGCGCGTGGGTGGGAGGATGCGCCGTCGTCGGGGCGAGGGTGGTGGGAATGGTATTGGTGGTGATGGTGATGGATGACTTTTTTTGGAGTTGTGAGCTTTCGTCGGCCAGGTGGATGTTCCGCTCCTGTTCCAATTGGAGCTTGCCATTGGTTGGAATTTGACTGGAGTGGGTCGACGCAGAGACTCCAATCAGGTGATGTCGTGTCGCTTTCGCGGGGCGTCTGTCCGCTAATTATTCGGCATGTTTAGGTGCACACCCACTGTATTCTGCGACATTTAGTAAGTGAGGTCATCGCCATCGATTGTTACCCAGGGCGACAACATCTTCGACGAGTTGACAATAATTCACGGTCGCAAGCAATATTCGCGTTGACAAATTTCAAGAACTGATACTCGTTTTTATCCTCCTCTTCGTCTACTCCGACACCTCATACATAATGCTCCCTCCCGTGGAGCATTCCGTCCTACAAAACAACCCCGACTTCGCGGCTCTCCACCACACCCTCACGACCGCCATCCTCAACCCTGATGGCTCCTCCAAGAAGCCCTATACCAGAGAACAGTCCGCCATTCAAAACGTTCGTCTTTCCCTCGACCTCATACCTCGTACCTGCTCCCACCCTTCGACCTACCCTAACCACACAGACTACAGGAACTAGCAGACCACAACTTCACCGCCGCCAAAACCCACCTCCTCACCTCTGCCCTCGCCACAACCGCACCCCCCGATCCCAAACCGGCCCCGCGCTCCCTCCGCGCTCCCTCAACCAACTCCGCGCCCCCCTCCGCCCCGGCACCACAACTCCCCGAACCCCTCCTCGACCTGCTCCTCCTCCTCCCACCCCTCCTCACCTCCCCCGAACCGCTCCCCGCCGAATCCCTGCGCATCCTCCTCTCGAACCCGCCCTTCACCGACCTGCAATCCCTCCTCCCGCAACTCGGCGAGCTCGTCTCCTCGACCCTGCACCAGTCCGCCGTCGCCCTAGCCCGCATCGCGAACCCCACAACAAACCCCTCCTTCCTCCACCGCACCGTCCCGGGCTTGCAAACATCCTACCGGAACCTCGAGTCCGAAATCGAGAAATCGCGACACGCTCTAGCGCGAGAACGGACCCACGCCGCCGCCCAGCTGGCGGATCTGCTATCCCGCCACGCCAGCATTCTCACCCTCCTCGTGCGCGCGCTGGAGGCGAAACACGGCCTCGTCGCGCGCAGCCTCGAGTTCCGCGCAGCGGAAACGGCGCTGGTCGCGCAGCGGGCCGAACAAGACGCCGTTGCCGCGCGGGAGGGCGTGCGGAGGGAACTCTACTCGCCGGAAATGGTGGCGGCGCTGCGGAACTACATGGCGCACCTGCGGGATGCGAGGATGCGGCTGGAGGGCACGGTGGCGACGTTGACGGCGGAGCTGGAGGGCTACGGCGTGGGCGTGGACGGGGAGCAGGGCAAGGAGAGGACGATGAGGGAGATTGCCAAGAAGTACCGCGCGATGGAACGGGAGCTGGAGGATGTGAAGAGGGATTTGGAGAGGTTGGGGCGGGCGTGATTTACGTGCGCAGAGGCGTTGTGATGTTGGCACCACGATGGCAAGATTACCCAGCGAGAGGATGTTAAGACGGCGCATTCTGATATGTGTGATGGAAAAAAGACGTGGTGCTGTATTTGTACACGGACTGGGTTGCCTGGCGTGGTCTACCTAGAGTGCCAAACGTCTATGTCGGCCGAAAGAAAAGCATGGCCTTGGCAAACAGAAGAAGGCCTCTGTCCCCCCCATTTTCGTACAACCCTTCCCCCTTTTTGGAACCGACGACCCGTGATATCTCGAAAAATGTAAGCTAGTTCACCCCGTGGCGAGGATGAGACCCGCGTTTAGTCACAATACATATGTTTCGCTGGATCGACAGCGGTTTAACCCTTGACCTTGTAGATGGACTCGGCCAGGCGGCCGACGTTGCCGCTGGTGATGCCGGCAACGGAGATGCGGCCGTCGCGGGTGGCGTAGACGGAGTGCTCCTTGGCCAGGGTGTCCATCTGCTCCGGGGTCAGGCCGGTGTAGGCGAACATGCCGATCTGGGAGGTGATGTGGGACCAGTCGTGGGCGGAGCCGAGCTTCTCGAGGTTCTCCTTGAGCAGGGCGCGCATGGTGATGATGCGGTCGGCCATGCCCTTGACCTCGCCGAGCCACTGCTGGTTCAGGGCGGCGTCGTTGAGGATGGCGGAGGCGATGCGGGCGCCGTGGACGGGCGGGTTCGAGTACAGGGGACGCACGAGGATCTTGACCTGGGAGTCGAGGCGCTTGCGCTCCGCGGCGTCCTCGGCGACGATGGAGAAGGCGCCGACGCGCTCGCCGTAGAGACCCATGTTCTTGGCGAAGGACTGGGCCAGGGCGACGTTGTGGCCCTCCTTGACGAAGTGGCGCACGGCGAAGGCGTCGGTGTCGGTGTTGCCCGAGGCGAAGCCCTGGTAGGCCATGTCGAAGAAGGAGTAGTGACCGGCGGCCTTGACGGCGTCGGAGATCTCGCGCCACTGCTCGGGGGTAGGGTCGACGCCGGTGGGGTTGTGGGCGCAGGCGTGGAAGAGGAAGATGGAGTTCTTGGGGGCGGCCTTGATGTCGGCGAGCATGCCCTCAAAGTCGAGACCGATTGTCTTCTGGTCGTAGTAGCGGTACTTCTTGACGGCGAGGCCGGAGTCGGTGAAGACAGCGCCGTGGTTGGCCCAGGAAGGGTTGGGGATGTAGATGTTCTTGGCGCCGGGGAAGAAGCGGGCGAGGAAGGTACCTCCGATGCGCAGGGCGCCGGTGCCGGAGATGGACTGGGTGATGGCCAGGCGGTCGAGGGCAGACGAGTCGGCGCCGTAGGCAAGGACGGCGGCGGCCTTGGTGAACTCGGGCACACCGGTGATGCCGGCGTACTCCTTGTTCAGCTTGGCCTCGACGACCTTTTGCTCGGCGGCGCGGACGGAGGGGAGGACGTAGGGCTTGCCCTGGTCATCGCGGTAGGCACCGACACCTGGTGGTCGTCGTGATTAGTTGCGGTGTCGTGTTGAATCGGGACAGCTTGTCCAGAGCTCCGCGGGGGTGCTTGCGTCACAGGCGGGGGGGGATCGTACCGAGGTTGATCTTCTGCTCAAACTTGTCGGCCTTGAAAGCTTCGGTAATACCTGGAATGGAACAAGAGGTTAGCTTGGACAGTGTTCGGCGTCGGAGCTGTGCGGAGAGCTCGAGCAGGGCTGGTGGATGCGTCATACCGAGAATGGCCTGTTTGTCGCGGAAAGAAAAATCGACTCATCAGCGAAGCTCTCCAAGCTGAGGGTATCCCGCCTGATGTCGCGCGCAAAGCGAAGTCTGCTTCAATGGTACGGGTCGAGATTAATTACTTACATCCTGCAGAATTCGTTAGCAAAGTGGCGCAACTCAATTGGCATTCACGTGTGTAAGACATACAGGAGGTCCCTGGGCAACGTTGGCCCAGGTAGAGCCGGCGCGCGCGGCGGTGACGGGAAGAGCAGCGGCGCGGCGAACGGCGGCCTGCCTGGTTGCGATTCTGGCGGTAGAGAGCATCTTGATCTGTGGTTCTTCGCTTGGGGAGGTCGTGGGAAGAAGAGGAAGAAAAGAGGACGAGAAGGGTCCGGAAAGGAGGAGATGATGAGGTCGCGGGTTTTCTTCAAAGGATTTCGGGGAGGGTGTCGACCAAGGCAGAGCACATGGGCAAGTACCGTTTGACGCTGTTTCAGCCGAAAAGGTACTTGGGTTGAGCTACCTAAGCAATTCCGAGACTGCAAAGTGCCGAATGGACAGCTGCAAGACGGACTGGGGCTAGACTGGGGTGTTACGACGAAGTACCTTTACCCTTTACGTAGTGGACGAGGAGGCTCGACTCGTCTGCGCAGTACCTTTGGAGTACCTGCATTCTGTACTACCTACGCACCTCAAAAGCTACCAACACGTAGACGACCCTCTGGACGGTACTACCTACATTGGGTGGCCTATGGCACACGATGGTAGAAATAAAATGGTCTGACTTGTGACACTCTCCACAGTGGTGCGTGTTGCCCCGAGGACCACAGGTCTCCATGCAGCTTCGCCGGTTTGCTCCAGTAAATTCGCCCACTACACAGCTGATGGGGGGCTGGTCCGGTGTGACTCCGACCCAGTGACTCCAACTTTCAGTTATTGGTTTTGGAGTAGAGTCTCTATTGCGCAATGTACTTGGTCTGCTTTTGTCTGTATAAAAATACTTGGGCAATTAATCGGAGCATCGGAGGTGGGTACGAGTCATGACAGAGACCCATGTCCAGTGCATCGTGCAATCGCGGGGAACCTTAGCGGACTATGAGTATCGCCGCGTGCCGGAAGTACCTAGACACCTCCATCTAGCATGGATGGAAGGAACCTAAGCAGTCTATTGAGGTGCAGGTGCGTCTGGCCTGATGTCTGACTGGAGCGCATAATCTGATTGCGGCTCATTTTTCCTTTCTTTTGTCCCTTTCGTCGCGTGTCGTCAGATGACTCCGGCTTCGGATGTCGCCGCTTACGGAGCACTTTTGCCCAATTTGCGACTGACCTCACCGCACCTCTCAGCTCATGCGCCTCGTCTCGCTTCGTCGCGAAACAGGGGTCATTTGTCCTGGCATGTCTCGCCCGCTGTTGAAGAAAGCATGCCAGACCGACGTCCATTCGTTCGCATCACCGGCAGTTTCACATGGTCTCTTTACAACATTCCTGGGACTGCTATCCGGCCCGTGTTTCTAGCCGGTTGCGTCCCCAGTCCCGGCAGACTTCCGCCTATGATTGTAAACAGCCGGTCAGGGTTCGGAGATGTATAATGCTATCGCCGACGAGAGCCCATGGACATGATCAACGTCACGCACCTGGCTTGAGAAGGATCATGTCATTGAGTGACTGGGTTTTCACGTCACTGAAGGGATCAATTCGCAAGTCAAGAAAGCAGAAAGGGTGCGATATTAACGCTGAATAATCAATCCAGATATCAGTACTCCGTAGCAAGCGATCAATCGTTGGCCATCACCACGTGAAAGTCTCTTCGACCAGCTTCACCAGAGCGCCATGTCGACCCAAAGAACTGACCACCATGCGAACGTCATCCGCCATTCCAGACGGACCGCAGACAACCACTATCGTCCCGCCATGAGCACTTGCTACTTCCGCTTCCAGAACGGACCTGAAATCAAATCTCTCCCCGATAGACACAGCCACGTCGACGTCGCCCCAGACCAACTCACTTCGCCCTTCCTGACGCGCCATTTGCCCCCTAGAGGACACCAGCATGCTCTGAACTGCCTCGACGAGCCCATGCGCACCGGTACGCACTCCCCAGTACAGCTTCTTGGCTCCCAGGGACTTGCATAGACTGCTCGACAGCCCAATCTTGGGCAGGATGCCCGTGATGCCCACGCCTCCTGCAATGAAGACGACGTTGGGAAACTCGGCCGTGGGGACGCCTCTCGCGGGGTCCTCGTAGAGTCTGGACTCGCCGCTATACGCCTCTAGGAGAACTGGGATGCCGCTGGCGACGGATGATTTCTGTGCGAGGAGCCTGGTTGTCCCCTTGCCGATGCGCACAAAAAAGCTGATGCCGTTTGCCCGCGCCGCACTCGCCAGCGGAGATGGCGACGATGGCGAAGATGATCCCGCCGTGTCGACGTTCGTCACTGTCTGCGTCTTCTCCCGCGCCTCAAAAGACCCCGGCACCACTGTCTCGTGCGCGTTTCCTTCGTTGAGGTCCGCAACGCCAGCAATGGAGAGGGGGTGGCTCTCCCATATCCTCCAGGTTAACGTCGGGAAGTACGCGTATGCGTGGCCGTGGCAGTCGATGCCAGGCATGTCGACTCGAATATAGTCGTCGTCGATCCTCGTGACAAATGCTCTCCTAACGCCACGGCGGAGGAGTCGCACTCCCCGAACGACCCAGTCGAAAGCCCAAATGACAGCGGCCATGATGACCCAGTTCTCATAACCCCATTGCCGGTTATACCTGTAGATGATGTGGTACCAGCACCCCACGATGGACAAGATGGCGAAAAGGATATGCGTCGCGTGGAAGAACTCGTACATCTTTTGCCGTACAGGCAGCAGTGAGAACGGGATGAGCAGCACCAATGCCAACGTCCCAATGATACCCCAGTACCAGTAGGGAATCTTGGCCACCTCGGCGTGATCCCCTTCCCACGCTGCGTGGATGTGCAGCCACATGGCCGAGTGGATGACGGCCTGCAGCATGCACACGAAGGCGATCCAGCGGTGGAGCAGCAGGAACGTCGAGTGCGACCAGTTCGTCAGCCAGAGCAGCACGTTGTTGCGCCCCGCGTAAAGGACGACCAGCGGCAGGTTGGCGAAGCTGAGCATGCCTGTACGGTTGGCGACGTAGTTGAAGATTTCCTGGTACTGCGAGGTCGAGAACCACGAGTTGGGTCGGAGAGACTTGTAGCCTGCGGCGGAGAAGATGATGTTTATGGCGATGATGTACAGGATGAAGAAGGCTTGGCCGCGGGTCGGGACCAGACCGATTCCGAGGACGGGGACGGCGTGATACTTGGAAAAGACGGGCGGGTCGATGAGATGGGCGTGAATTCTGGTGGTGAGGGAGGCTGGGAAGGGGAGGAAGCGGAGGAGGGAGAGGGCGACGGGGATGGC
Source organism: Colletotrichum lindemuthianum (assembly GCA_001693025.2). Classification (NCBI taxonomy): domain Eukaryota; kingdom Fungi; phylum Ascomycota; class Sordariomycetes; order Glomerellales; family Glomerellaceae; genus Colletotrichum; species Colletotrichum lindemuthianum. The sequence continues at coordinate 37,494 of MASP02000089.1, read as the reverse complement.
GAGGCATGTTGAGAGGAGGACGAGGCTATCGTGGGTTGTGAGTGAAAGCTCGATATATGAAGAGGACGAAGACAACGAGTGAGGTGAGCAGTCCGAACAGGTGGGTGTACCACTTACGAGAATTGCTGATGGTGTATCTCGACATTCTCAAACGCAGAGTTTCCATTCCAGTTGGCGACATACTCCTCATCATTCACGACAACGGTCCTGTTGAACGACTCTTCCTCCCCAATCCCCCTCGTCGGCGGGTTTCCGGTGACGTTGGCCAGCGACTCCTGGTACGTCCACATCGGCATCGGCTGGCCCAGTTCCCTGCCGACGAGGTCTTCCTCCCAGAACCTCTCCAACCTGGACGTGGGCACGTTCTCGACGGCGCACTTTGTGTGGAAGCACCACGCCGCGGACAAGAGATACGCCTCGCTTTCGGCAAGGCACTCGGCGGAAACGCTGCTGCTGTGGTGGCCGTGGAGGTGCACGTCGCACGGGATGGAGGACCGCGGCAGCGACGAGCGGCAGGCGTGGGCGCACGCGGGCTGGTACATTGTGATGCCGTAGCCGATGAGGCCGTGGCCGGGTCGTCCGGTGGACTGGGCGGCCGCGGACCCGGCGCCGAGGAGGACGAGGGCCATGAGGCCATTCGGATGTGTGGGGAAGAGCATCTCCGGCGTATTGGCAAGACTCGACGGTGGATTTTGCCAGGAGGACTCTGGAGGAGTAGCTTGATGCCGAGTTCGGGCTGTTGTACACTTCAACAGCAGGGCCAACGCTCATATATATATACGCATTACTTTCGACTTGGATTAAACACGACCATGAGCGCAATATGAGCAGCATCACGACGCCAAGTTGAGACTTATTAACCCAAATTTTCCAAGTGCAATTACGACGCCACATTTTTTCTCCCTCTGAACAGACTCTAATGTATTTTAGTGAGTTTTACCTCGCGACAGGTGGTAAGGTGTTCCAGGCGGGCGGTACGCCATGCCGGGGTTTGAGCGCATTTGAGCATGTTCTTCCTCAGCGATCGAAATGCCTTCATTCCGACTGGCTGGCACACCCATGCCAAGAAGCCGATCGCGTACGAGCTTAATTCAGCCTCTACTCGCATATTGCCCCAGTCTCAAGGGAGACAAGCCGGTTAAAGCGAGTGAACATGTGCGGCTGTGGGCTCGTGATGAAGATCTTCTCACGCCCAGTTTGGTTGTTCCGGAAACACGAAATGAGAATGCATCGATTTTGAGTCTTGGAGTACGGTTTCTTCCCCAGAAGGTTAGACTGATTGCTAAGAACTCGTGATCTTTCAACAAAAAGACTTCTGGCCTTTGTTGGTCATGTATCAAGTCGACTGGGAGGTCTGATCATGAAGCCTGAAAACCAATACCGAATTCAGTGGAAAATCTTCTGTTCAAGCACCTTGCATCCGTAATATCATACATGTATGAGACTATAAGTGTAATTGCGTCGTTGAGTGATGAGACTCGATGGTTTATCGAGAAATTATAAGCGAATAGCTGGCCGCTTGTGTCGCACATGGCTGACTTTGCTATTCTGTCTCTGAGTCTAGATGTGCAGATCAACTGCGATTCATCGTGTACGTGAACGTGGAATTACTTTGAAATGAATCGAGGTCAATCGTGCTGAGCAAATTCCATTCTTCATTCTTCAGCACTTCTCACTTCCAGTCCCATGTAACATGCGCAAGTGAGCCTCGATACACATCAGTCGGATTCGCTGCCACTATTGTTAGCCGTCAGAAAGTTTCTTCCATACTTTGTCGCACAGTTACTACTTCCAAGGTAGGCCAAATGTATCTGTTGATCTCTCAACCGACGGCGTTTTGCTCTGTCAATCTGGGCAAGTCCGACAACTTCCCTATAACTCATCCCAATGAACCTGCAACTTCAAATATCGAGAGCTCATACAGTCATCTCAAGGGTGATGAAATTGAGTTTCAAGCTCGGCAACACCTGGCCCGAGGCTCGGCCGCTCGTCAACCCACCTCACTTCGCAGGTCAGGTGGGACTATCGAGTCTCTTCCAAATGGCACGCAGCAGTCAACCCTCCGCTCGAAGACTTGACACAACCCGACGAACATTTTTGGTCATGCTACATCACCATGATACAATTAGGGTTTTAAGACTGATGCTCGATCATTCTGACAGAAGTCACCTGGACGGGACGATGTCGCCCGTGAGTGATGAGTAGTCCGAGCGAGGAGTTCTTGACCCGACCTCATACTCGTTTTCCTACCCGATAAAGATGCCTCTTCGCTTAGAAGAGCTGAGCCCCATGTTGGATTCATCTACCGAAGCCAAAACTCTTTAATTCCCTCTGCTTCTCCCCGTTCTCGCAGCATACCCAACTAGAGACAGATCAACTGCATCGGTGAGAGTCGGCCAGGGCACATACCAACACCCGAAAAAGGGCCGCCTGATCATTAATCGTCTGGAGTTTAGGCGTTCTTCTTGGTCTTTGCTCCCCCTCCAGTCGCAATCTCGGACTACTCGGGACCTTCTGCTGGTGTATGCTTTCACGGCGAACTAGGGCTGCCCCTTGAGGGGTGAAACAACGCCTTACCCAGCTCAGCGTGGGAATCCGAAGGCGAGCATGTTTTCTGCCTTTTCTTGGTGGTCATATGGCCCGTTCCAGATTTTGAAGACCAGATCCGCAATAGTCGCATGTCGTACTTGTCCAGTCGTCTCTTATCCGCCGGCCGAACCACACACGAGTCGGACATTGACACTGGGATATGGGTGGCCTCGAAGCTTTCAGGGCCAAGGTTCAAAGGCGCCGGTGCAGGTGAGTGCTCGCTAGATCCCGCCGTTGAACTTCCGGTCTTTGAACACGGGCTGAATTGGTCATGACTAGAAACTCGTGGATGAATATCGGCCGTCGAAAGCCCGTGTACGAACCCGAAATCGAGAATTGCTGGGGTAGCTCCGGCGCCGATAGATACCGTAGGGAACCAAAGCCATACGTTGGCGATCTGTGTATGTGTAGAGATCGAAAAGGCGCCAAGACAACCACAACGTGCTCCGCTGCGCGATAGCAACAGCAAGAAAGGACCCCGCGCTTAATGTCGTAAGCTCAAGGCAGCTGACGAAGAGCTCGAGATGCGATAGGAGCCACATCTTGACTCTTGAGCATTCCGCAGCTCCATGAAGGGCACTACACGTAGGCTACACATCTTTGGACGTATCTGTCAACCAACGATCAACCTAAGCCAGCAATTCCCGACTCTGTGGAACTATCCTGACCCATCAACTCATTTCTCTCCTCGAGACCCCTATTTCGGGCCATAGTGCCAAAGCTTTGTGCTCTATTTATCGGCAGAAAGATGGGCAAGGCTGGTCTAGACATGGCACGCGCAATTAATTCCCCTCTTTCGACCGATGCATGGTGGAAGCTTCGAGTCATCGGATGCCTCCCCCTCATCTTAGCTGACGTAGGACCCCGAATGGAACAAGGTGGGTGCCTCCAGGAGTTCACAAACATTCCAACGCGAAAGCGACATCGACTCTTCACCACCGACTGCGGCGTCTGACAAGATGGAGAGCTTGGTGACAAGTATATCCTTTCTCCGCATTCTCCCCGGATGTTTCGATGCGGCTCTTCCTCTTGGACAGATCTGTTATAGCTGATACTTGACATATAGGCGGGGTGACGGGGAATTGTGCCCGGAGGTGACGACGTTAAAAGCATAACTTGCGAATCCGCCAGGGCAACCCCAGGAGAAGCCTGCTCAAGACGCCCAAGACAGTCACTGGTCTCATTTCTCATAGGTCGTTTACGAGAGGGGACACTTGGCACCGACCAGTTCTTAGAATTTAAAGCATCCCCATGGGGGTGGTGGCGGCGATACTATTACGCTTCATCTTCCAACAACATGGATTCCGCTTGTCGACGAGCAACCTCCCTCGTCGAATGTGAGCCCCGCGTGGGCCGTCAAGCCTGAACCTGGGTGTCAGGCTACAGCAGAGAGGGGGGGCACCGGGGGCCCATCGGGTCCTCCGTAAGAGAACACCAGCGCCCGGAATAATGGTTATTCCGGGCGGCGAGGCTTAAATACCAGTGTGGAGCAGCAGCTAAGTGAGGGGAAAAATAAGTTTAAATAGTTATATAGTAGAATACCTACCTATTCAGAGATCCTATCATTTAGTATAAACCTAGCCTGACACATTCAAACTTCTACCTACTCTTAGGTATACTAACCAGTAGGACTATAATAACGCTATATATATAAATCACCTAAGTGTAGCATACTATTAATAGCTCGGGAGAGTTAGGTATAGGCGGAGAACCAACCCCTATAGCGACTAATAGTAGTATTAACAACTCTGGGGAGCAGCAGCCCCCCCAGAATAATAATAACCTTTCCAAAGTGGAGCTTAATTAATTAATTAAAAAAGAAATAATAAAATTAAGAAAGAAGTGGAAGTTAGAGAAGCTGATAGCTTTAAGAAGAGGAGAAAATATAGAGGAGGAGACTACTAGGGACCTTACTATTCCTAATCCAAAGCTTAAGAGGCAGAAAGGAAACCTCTTAGTGAAACAGCTTACCCCTATTTATTATAAGGAGGGTAGCTAGTCCAACCTTAATAACTTTCTATTTAAACTTAGAGGATAGTTTATTATAGCAGAAGATAACTTTATAGCGGATAAAGATAAAGTCTAGTATACAAACTTATACCTCAAAGATATTACCTCCTACTGCTAGATTAAGTAAATCTCTATTACATACAGCAATAATATTAAGTAAGTTACCTAGTTAGTTATAGAGGAGTAACTTAAATTAAATATAGATAATACTAACACTAAAGTTATTACTACATCCATCCAGTTAGATACTATATAATAGAAAATTAGCTAAACCTACTAGTAGTTTATTAATACTTATAAGATTATTAAGGCTGAATATCTAGATATCTAGCTAGAGAGGCTCTATATTATTAATATTATTAACTACTTACTACTAGAGTTAAAGAGAGTAATTATAATTAGAAGCCTTCTAGTAACTTACTAGAAACTAAATTATACTACTAAATAGATAGAGACTATTAAATAATCTATAAGTAAGTTAATCCTAATAGATCCTACCTATAGGATACTAAAGTGGAGAAACTATAGACCACTAATAATACTAATAGTAATTCCTACTAGAGAGATAAGTAGTAAGAACCAATCCAGAAAGTAGTTTACTACTATAGCTGCATCACTTAAGATTAAGTAAGAGAATATCCTGCAGGCTAGAACTATAGCCTCCAGGGAGCTTCTAAAATATTATAATTATAGTAAGATAGGCTATATATTTTACTAATATGAAGAAGATATATACTATATATATAAGGAACTTAGGTATATAGGAAGGTTCTATTATTTAGTAGTAACTAGGGTTAATAATATTTAAATTCTATAGGATCTAGAGTTCTACTGACGCTTTAAAGCTGAGATATTAGTCTATATAAAGAAGAGTTAGAAGAAGGAGAAAGTACTTATTAACTTAGAGGCTAATAAGAATATCCTAGGTTAGAATATATTATATAATACTAAACTTATAGAGGTTAGTAGAGGGTTAGAAATATTAAGTCTCTAGGGGGGAGTAGCATCTAAGTATAGAATATATACTATAGTTATAAAAATTATAGATAACCTTAGTATAATAAGGATAAAGTCTTATATATTTTAAGTAAGTAAAGCTAGTGAATATAATATTATCCTAGGGATCCCCTGGGGTAGAGAGGTGAGGCTAAACCTGGAGTAGAGAACTCTAGGCTGAACTTATCCCTTAGCTATCAGTAACATTAAACTAGTATATAAAGCTAAGGCGATTAATAAGGCTAAGAGGTAATCTAAGTATATACTAGTGATCTTAGTTCTGTTAGTGTTAATAGAGGGGGAGTAGCAGGCTGTATAGTAGTAACCTAGGGGAGATATAAATAAGGAGAAGGATAGAGATGCTTAATTACCACTAGAATACTGAGAGTAAGCTTACGTTTTTAATATAAAGAAGGTGGATATACTAGCAGAAGAGGATACTTATATATATATGATAGAGCTGGAGAAGAATAAGGAGCCCCTATAGGACCCTATCTACCTTCTTATAGAGAAAGAACTAGAGGAATTATAATAATATTTAGTATCAGTACTGGAAAAAGGATAGATTAGAATGTCTTAAAGCCTAGTGGGGATGCTAATTCTATTTATCCTAAAGAAAGGAAGTAAATTAAGATTATATATAGACTATAGAGGGCTTAATAATATTACTATTAAGAACTGAATATTTCTACCTCTTATTAGTAAGATCTTAGACTAACTAGGGGGAGCTTTATAGTTTATTAAGCTGGATCTGAAAGACGTATACTACTAGGTATATATATAGGAGGGAGATAAGTAGAAGATAGTATTTAGAATATAGTATAGGTATTTTGAGTATTAGGTTATACTGTTTAGGTTTATTAATATTCTAGTAACCTTCTAGATGTATATTAATAACATTCTAGTAGGTTTTGTGGATATTACCTATATTATTTACCTAGATAATATCCTGATTTTCATAAAGATAAAGGAGGAATATATAGAAATAGTAAAGAAGGTATTTAACTGATTGTCTACTGTGGGGCTTTATGCTAATCTGGAGAAATGTGAGTTTTATATACAGATTATCAAATTTCTAGGTTTTATAGTTTCTCTTAATAGTATTACTATAGAGGAGGAGAAAGTAGTAGCTATTAAAAAATAGCTAGTACTTATTAGTATTAGAGAGATCTAAATTTTCTTAGGATTTATAGGGTTCTATAGGAGATTTATTTAGAATTACTCTATAGTAAATACTGGATTTACTGATTAACTAATTAAGTAAGTAAAAAGGGAAAATATAATAATTCTTAGGGCAATAGAAGCTTTTAAGGACCTAAGAGAAAAGTTTACTAAAGTTCCTATTCTATATTATTTTAATCTAGTTTTACTGATCTAAATAGAGATAGATATTTCAGATTTTGCTATAGGGGTAGTAGTAATCCAGCTAGAAGAGGGTAGGTAGTGATTATTAGTATATTTCTTATAGAAATTAAGGAAAGTAGAGTTAAGATATAGGATACTAGAGGTAGAGTTACTAACTATCTGTAAAGTAGTATTTATATAGAGATATTATTTTTTATACTCTTAATATAAGATTATTTTTATTACTAACTATTTAGATTATTAATATCTAACTATAAAGCTTTAACTTAATAATAAATAAGTAAGATTCCTGTAAGATATATTATTATTTAATTATATTATTAACTACTAGCTAGGAAAGTAAAACCTAACTGATAGTCTCTCTAGATAACCTGACTACTAACTAATAGAGGGAGAAACTCAGAATATTAAGATAGCTTTCCTTAAAGACTTCCTAAATTAGTTCCTAGACTGAATAGTAGTAATATCCCTCTGGAGCTAAGGATTTTAAATAAATTCTAAGGATCTTATCCTGGAGAGACTAGAAGGGATATTAGAAAAGGAAATTAGAGAGGTATAGAAAGAAGCTACTATGAGGGGAGGAGAGAGGTTATAACTAAGGGGCAGTAAGTAGTCTCTTAATAATAAAGAAGGAGTGAGATTCTAGGGTAAGCTAGTTATCCTAGATAGTTACTAGTTTCAGGTTAATCTGCTAATAACTTTTTATAATAAACTTCTAGGAGGGTACCTAGGGGTTACTAAGATACTTAAGAAGTTAGGCTAGATATATTAGTGGAAGTTAATAAGAAAAGATATTATAGAATATATATCCTAGTGTGTAGTATACTAAAGATTGAAACCTAGATATTACTTTCTGTATAGTATACTAATATCTCTACTGGTACCTAATAGTTTATAGTAATATATTAGTATAGATTTTATTATTAAATTACTTAAGTTAATAAGATTCTTAGGGAAAAATTATAATAGTATTCTGGTGGTTGTTGACTGATTTACTAAGTATGCTCTCTACTTACTAACTAGAGAGTTCTTAATAGTAGATAAACTAGTAGCCCTACTAGTGAATAATATTCTCCTAAAATATAGGGTCCCTCAGACTATTATATTAAATTGAGGATTACTGTTTATAAGTAGATTTTAGGTATTTATTACTTACCTACTGGCTATTAAGTGGAAACTAAGTATAGTATACTATTTTTAAATAGATAGTTAAATAGAGCGTTAAAATTAGAATATGGAATATTTCCTAAGAGTAGTAGTTAATTTCAACCAGGATGACTAGGTAAAGTGGTTGCTTATAGCTGAGTTTATCTATAATATCTCTATTTATAGTGCTACTAAAGTGATACTAGTGGATACTTTAATAGGTTATTTACTGATAGGACTTTATAATAGTGTCCTAGAGGGAGTTAAACCTAAGGTTATCTTAATAGTGGAGGAGAGGGTGAGATATTTTCAGTTATATTATAGGTAACTTAGGGTCCTACTGGAGGAGGTAAATAAGGAATATATGAAGTAGTATAATAAGAGAAGGAGGTAGTTGGATTTTAAGGTTAGTAATTACGTATTACTATCTACTAAGAATATTAGGTAAAAGTGACTAGCTAAGAAGCTATCCGACAAATATTTGGGGCTATTTAGGGTAATATAGGTAGTTAATAGGGGATAAGTATTTAAACTTAATCTTGAAAAAAGATATTAGATTTATAATATTTTCTCTTTATTTCAGTTAGAGAAATATAAAGGAGAACTATTAGAGTTTTAGATGGTTCCTATTGAAGATCTAGGAGATAATATATATAAGGTTGACTATATTGTGGATTATAAAAAGCCTTAAAGGAATTAATAGTATTTAGTTAAGTGGAAGGGATATAGAGTGGAGGAAAACTTATAGGAACTTTAATATTATATCTTAAAAAAGTTAAGATCTGAATATAAGGTAGATATCTAGAATATTACTAATAGATTACAGGAGGAGTAGTAAAGTTAAGTTATTAGTGAAATAAAGCTGGGAAGTTTATATTAAGCCTGAAAGTTAGAGAAAAACGAAATAAGTTTAAAAATAATAACTAAATCCTAAAGAGAATATAAATATAGAGTATTAGTAGGAAAGCGGGAGGGAACAGAATTAAGTAGTTTTGTTATTATTATTACTTCTACTAATATTATTACTATTATTGTTATTCCTCTTATTAGAGTTCTTAGGGGAGGGTGAATAGGAATTAAGATTATTAGTATACTGTAATAAGAATATTAGGAGAGAGGGAGTTACTAGAGGAGTACTGGGGGAGGAAAAGGATACTAATAATATAAGAATAAGTTAAAAACTACTCTAGAAAAATAGTCTGGAAGCCTGTGAGGGTAGCAGTCTGGACCTTAATAGCATAAGTCTGTATCTCCTACGTTAGGCGAAAGGTAGTAGTAACCTGGAAGCTTTACTCTAAGAGGTGGTTTTACTATAAAGTAGCAGAGGCTATAGCTTTAATAGTTATAATTTAGTGCTTATAGGTTAGTTACTTAGCCTCCTTATCTTCAGTCTTGCGTTTAGTATTAAACTTATTAGTGTGGGAAGCTTTAGCCTAAAAAGCTTTCTTAGCTGCAGTCTGCATCTTAGTAAGCTTCTCCTATAGAACTAGTTAGTAGGGAAGTATTAGAGGTTGAAAATATAAAAAATTATTTTAGTTTTATAAGTAGCAGTAAGGAAGTTAGGCTCTAATAAAAAATTATTAAAAAGATAGTAGAGGACTAGAGTAGAGGAGGTAGTAGTATAAGTAACTTAGGAAATATCAGAAAGAAATTCTCAGCTGTAGGAGTAGCTTATAAGAGGGAGAATAGGAGTATACTGGAATATACTCCTTACTGTATATAGCAGTATAATAAGAATATTTATTACTAGTATCTAAGATAGTTAGAATAATAAGGATAGGAAAGTTATAGAAATTTACTGGTAGTCTCACGGTAGAAGTAGGATATTAAGGTAGAGCCCTGGGGATTCCAGCCAGCTAAGAGATAGAGATAGTAGCAGTAGGGGATAGGATATATAAGATTAAAGTTATTATTATTATTAGAGCTATCAGTAGTAGCTACTTATAAGTAGCGTGAGAAGATTTAGTTGCTTCCTTCTTTAGAGTAGAAGGAGGAGGCAGAAGTGGGATATTAATAGTAGTGGGAGTAGATATTATATTATTATTATTATTATTAGTATCCTGAAAATAAGGTTATTAATAAAAGAAAATAGTAGTTATATCCGTAAGGTTGAGAAATTAAATAATAAAAATAACCTTCACTCAGCTATAGGTAATTAAAAGTTTCACTAAAGTAGAGAATATATAATTTAATAATAAAGAAGTTATTTAGAGGTTACTAGGGGAGGATAATAAGAGTAGTATAGAGAATAATATAATTCTCTAAGGCTGAGAGAACTATAAAGTAAATAATACCTAAATCTGGATACTGAAAATAATATCCTATAAAATAGGAAAGAATAGAAAACCTACTAGTAGTTACTAGAGGATATTTAGAAGGATATCTCTAAAGAGAGGAGAGATTATAAATATAGTAAATATAAAATCCCTATAGCTAGGAGTGAGGAAGAAACTTTTCTAATATCCCTATAACTAAGGAAAATAAGTTACCCCAGGGGGGGTACTAAGTTAACTAAAATGTAGCTATAGTTAGAGTATATCTTAGGAGGCTAATATTAGCTAGAACCTAACATCGGGAGGTTAAGATATAGAGCCTGGAATAGACTTCCAGGTCCTAATTAATAAGGGGCACCAGAGGGGGAGCAGAATGCCGCTTCCCTATACTGGGCCTTAGTAGTTAGGTCCTGAGGATAGAACCTCTCGGAGGGGGGATCATATCAGGCCACAGCAGAGAGGGGGGGCACCAGAGGCCCATCAGGTCCCCCATAAGAGAACACCGGCACCCGGAATAATGGTTATTCCGGGCGGCGAGGCTTAAATACCAGTGCGGAGCAGCAGCTAAGTAAGGGGAAAGACAAGTTCGAATAGTCACATAGCAGAACGCCTACCTATTCAGAGATCCCATCACTTGGTACGAACCCAGCCTGACACTGGGCCCCGGAAGCCGAGATTGCCTCTGCTGCCTGCGAACAAAGGATAACCAGGCTCGACCGGGCTGCCGCTTGTTTATCTATTCCAGCTGCGTTTCTTGGTACGGAAATATGTTTACTTGGCTGGCCGCCCCGACCCTGGCTCGATGGACTGTCCGTCGGCGCAGAGCCATACCTCGGCGTCACGGCTTGTGAAAGTTCTTTGAAATGACTATTTACGTGCTGGCTCATCCCACGATCCCTCCGACCTTCCGAATCAGACGCACCTAAGACAGACGTACTGTCGCCCTTCAAACCTCGCGTCGTTTTCCTCCACACGACCTCGGTTTCATTCTCTCTCCCTTCATATCCTCACAATGAAATTTTACGCCACCCTCCCGCTTTTCCTCTGCCTCCTCAGCACGGCCATGGCGCAGGTGGCCACGCCCGTTGAGCAACTCCGAGGTCGGCCCGGAAGAAACCAAGACAACTACGCGGACGCAAGCTGCAGCAGAAGAAGGGGTTGCAATGGCAACGGCAATGGCAAAGGCCAACAAGTCAAGGGCGGCGCGGACGAGCTCAAGGTGCGCATCGGCGAGCTCAAGACCAAAGTCAACAGCGCCAAGGAGGCCGTCGAGCCTTTCAAGGGAGGCAACCTCAGGGGCCTGACGGGGTTGCTCAAAGTCAACGAGGCCGTCGTCGAGCTCGGAAACACCATCGACGTCGGGATCAAGTCCGCCGAGGCCACAGACGTTCTGACGGCCGCGGAATCGTAAGCTTTTCGCTCCAACACACTACTCACTACCTGTTCTGTTGTTGGTTTCTGTGAGCTAACCTTGTTGTTTCGTTCCTACAGCACTCAAATCGGGACGCAATTCTTGGACCTGCAGCCGGATATCAGCGGCCTGCTGAGTGAACTGCAAGGGAAGCGTAAGGAGTTTGACAAGGCTGGGTTCAGGATCCTGGACGTGAGGAGTCTCATTCGCGACTCTGTCATGATACAGCAAGACAAGGCCGGCGATCTAGGCGGTGCCGTACGTTTCCTTTTCGACCCTTGGGAAAGCCAGCTAGCTCATCTTTCCGCCCAGTCACGTTTTCTAACTCTTCTCTTGCTGCAGTTCACCAAGATCCTGGACACGAGCCTGCAACCCGTCGCGGAGCAGGTCAACACGCAGATCCAGGCCAACTTCTCCGAGGCCGTCGACATGTACAAGGGCCGCGCCGGCAAGATCAAGATCCCGTCCGCGGCCGTGCCCGCGCTCTCGGACCTGCTGGCCGGCGTCGCCAGGGCCCTCGGCGTCGGCGGGAGGAACCGCGCCGTCGTGGTCGTGCCCGTCACCAATTTCACGGCCGTGAGCGCCGCCGCCGCGGACATTGAGGCCGTGGACGCGGTGATGGCGAACAACGCCGCCGAGGCCTTCATGGCGCGCATCTCGGACGAGGAGCTGTCGCGTCTCGGGCCGGATGAGAACGACACGCGGGGGATACCGCCGCTGGTGATGGCGGTGCTGCGTCGCTATGGTGTTATTTGAGAGGTTATGCAGCGTTGTGTCGGCCAGCGTTGGGTTTCTCCATGTCTGCAGCCTTGGTCGAGGCTGTTTTTGAGCAATCATGATTGCATGCGGCTCCATGATGAATGCGGTAATGAGACTACGATTTTCTTGTACCTAGTTATTACTTGCTCCATTCTGCTTGATGAGCGGTACTTTGGTTACATTGGTTTAACTGACACGCTGTTGAGTATAGTACGAAGATACTACCAGTCAACATTGAACGGAGTCTTACTCACAGTCAGTCATAACACACGGACTATGACACCCTGCAGCGAGTCGTGCTTCGTCCCAAGTGCCTGATGAGAGTGCCTTGATCGCAAGCCAAACCCGATTAGTGCTAGTCCCGAAGTAACTCCCTGGCCCACGGTTGGGAATAGCCTCATGAGTAGTTCGTCGAGGCTGCCTTGGCGTTCATTACCCGAAATCTGTTCCCTCATTAACCTACAGCTTGTGTGGACTCGACCTCGAGCACCATCAAGAGTCCCCGCGCAGCTTGGCCCGAGTCACGATGCCGAGTTTGATATCATCAGAGTTTGGCCGGCCAGGAACGGTCTTGCAATTGCGAGATCCCCTCCTGCGGGGTCGTCGGATCCAACCTGCGTCCCCGGCCCCTCCTCACAGCTGGAGACATCCTGAGCAGGGTTAATGACCACGTTCAGCGTGAGGTTAAAGTTGTCAGCAGGCTTCCAGGAAGCCGCCTCGAGCCAGCCTCGGATGAAAAAGAGGGGTATATAGCATCCGAAAACGGGCTCAGTGCCGTGAGAGTCCTCGGAGCTCGTCGCGAGTGAGCTAGAATGAGCTAGCGATATTGCTGTGATTCCTAAACCAGGACATTCGTCTTAAAGTTGACTATCCGATGAGCTGTTTTAGTCTTTTCTGCCCTACTTTTAGGCCCTCCTCCCTTCGTTCTCGCAGCACACATGCGGAACTCAAGCGAGTCGTCCGTTCCTCGGATCCCGGAGTCCGTTTCTCCATCTCGCGTCTTCCACCGGTTACAAGAGCAGAGGTAATATTAAATGCTGTACTATGAACTACCGACGCATTACGCCATGAAAATGCAGTATTTTGCGTGTTCAAATCACGACACATGAACGCAGGCCGTATTCTCTGCTTGCGATGTCCCGTGGAGAGGGAGAGGGGGGTCGTTCTGCCCCGTCAACCCCTGATACAGCAAGGGATCCATGTCGGGCACCCAGAACCCAAAGAGGCCCATTACATCAGTCCCCAAGACGTTGCTAGGAGGAATGGGCAAGCCTTCAATATCCATCGCCTCGATCGAACCAGTCTGCTCGCCCTCCGTGATGAGATTCATCTGCGGCACGTTATCAGTCTGGCGTCCCGGACTCGCGGACAGGAACGTACGTCGGAAAAGTCGGCAGTGACGTCCATGGCCACCATGCTCTGGGTCACGGCCTGCGGCAGGGACCAGTAAGGCTGGGAGTAGAGGTACTGGGAGTTTTCGGGCGTGTGCTGCGAAGGCGTGTTGCCCGTCGACGAGCCGCCGACGTCGTTGACGTAGTTCCGAGCAATGTGCGCGAACTCGCCAATGACGGAACCGGGGATGTTGCCCTTGGACATGTACTCGAGCTGACTGGAGTGGCCGGCGACGACGTCCAGCAGAGCCAGGTTTGACGTTGCGAGTGGCGAGCGTGGGTTGTGGATGGTGATGTCGAACAGCACGAAGAAGCCCGCCACCGGGATTCCCGCCAGCATCCTGCACGACGAGCACGTGTGATGTAAGTAGGTCTCCTGCGATATAAACGGTCCGGGTGTCGGATGATGGTACTGGAACTCACCAAGTGGGAGTATACGGGGCAACCTCGATCAGAGGCGTCAGTTCGATCAGCGAGCGGGAGGCGTGCTCGACGGTGTTGAGCACAGCTTCTCGCTTGGCGACCTGCGAAGCCGGCAGGTGGTGCAGAGCCATCCGAGAGACGGTTTGCAGGAAACTGTAGTAGAAGAAGTGAATGGAAACAGCGCATGTCCTAGCCAGAGACTCGCCTTCCATACGATGGGGTGTCAACACGCCTCCTGGGCGAAAGCCCGTGTCTGGAATCGACATGCGCCACTCCTCCAACTCGTCGGAGAGCTGGTCGATGATGTCGAGGTAGTATTCATCCGGGTTATCCGAGACGCCAATGGCAAACAGAGACGTGTAGGCGCGGGACAGCAGACGGGCGTGTTTGATAAAGGAGAGGAACCAGTTGTAGCCGCCAAAGGCGGAATCCTGAGTATATGGAATCGGACACGCTATGTCGCAGTCCACGAAACCCTTGCGGGTCGTTAGCGGAAAGTCAGCCGTGTGGGAGAGCAGTTGACGTTGTGATTCTCGTGCGATCCGATAGAACGACGGGCGACACTTACAGAACTCCGTCCGTGATGGAAACTGGTAATCTTCTCCAGACAGTACAGCGACCAGAACGTCCGCCTGTACGCGTCCGTCGCGTTGCCGCCGAACCTGGCCTCCTGCAGGTTCTGGGCGCGCCGGACGGCCTCGGACATGATGATGTGGTCGAGACCCACGCCGGACATGCCGAGGGCGTAGATGGCCATTGCGGTGAAGGCCTGGAGCGTCGTGAGAGAGTCTGGGAGGAGCATGAGGTCGGTATAGTTGGCCAGCGCAACGCTGAAGAGCTCCCACGACTCGCCCTTGCCGGGTTCGAAGCTGCCGCCGCCTGCGTACTCGCTTCCGAGAGCCAGGACGGTGTGGAACAGCGCTGTCCACGACTTGCTCCTGGGGATGACGTTCGGCTGACCCTGCGAGGCTGCCGTTGCTTCGAACGCCGCGCGGTCGAGGAAGGGAAACCGGGGATGGACGCGTTCAAAGTACACTGGCGATGGGGGGTCAGCGGAAACGACACCCAGAAAACCACAACTCAACGGGGTTTCGCCAGACATCTTATGCATTCCGACACACGCGCCTTGTCGCCCAGACAGTCTGGCGTCTTGGCCTGGCGGGTGCCCATGTTGCTGCTGAAGTTGACAATCGTCCGCATGTGCAGGTTGACCGTGCCGGAGATCCTCTCGACGAGGGCCCTCACCCTGTCGTGGCCCAGACATTGCGACAGGGACTTCAGCCGAGTTTCGGAAAAGTACGTCAGGCTGTTATCGCCGGCTATAGAGGCTGTCATGAGCACAGGCCGCATCCTGAAGCCGGGGTTATGGGTGAAGCGCTGTCGAGACTCACAAAAAATGCCGTTTCCCTTGGGACGGGGGCACATCCTCATCATGTCAGAAACAACGATACGCTCAAGCTTTTCGTTTTGCTTGTGAAGGGGGGAATTGTAAACTTACACGCACATACTGCTTGTTGTAGACGGCCCCTTTCGACGAGGCTATAGCTACCTCGGCACGCTCAAGCACGCGGTCGACGTGAAGAACCGGGATTCGGTGCCGACCGCCCCGCCCGGGATCGGAGGCAACGGACCGAGGTGTGGGGTTCGACTCCGGGACTGCCGGCTGCTGCAGCTTCGGTGACGGTGAGGTCGCAAAATCCAAGACGGAGACGGTGCAGCACTGGGAGCCGTCGCTTGAGCCAATACCGGACTCCGTACCATTGTTTGCCATAAACTGTCTGACAACTGATGACGTTATTGTCAGCTTGAACCTCGAGTTGAAGGGATTCTTCAACTGTAGTACTGTGCTGGGGACATCTTCTTCTTGTCAGTGAAGAACATACCATTCGGCTTTCGGCCCAGCTTCCTCACGCCAAAAATACATTCTGTTTGTCGTCGCTTCGCAGCCAGCGTCAACTGCAAGGCTCCTAAACCACCGTCTCGGGTGCCGAGGAAAACTCACGATGCAGTTGCTACATGGACCCGGAGCGCCTGGTGGGGATCGATGTAATCAGCGCCGACCACTTTTGCCTCTTCGGGAGGAGATTTCACCCAAGCTGATGTAGACCGAGGGCGGAGCTTACCGGAGCAGCGAACCTTGCGATTGGTGCAGGCGTCGCAGGATTTGTGAGTTCTCGAGCTGGACGAGTCGCTTGCCATGTCTCGCTCCGATGTACCGCTGCAAGTGGACGAGGTTGTATCGAAGGCAAGAAGAGGTCTGCGAGTGTTGTGAGTGAGGTCGCGAGCCTCGGCCGAGTCGTGGTGACGGGAATCCTGGTGGCTTTGAGTCGTTCACGTAGCAAGCTCGAGGGGGAAAGCCACGCCGATACCCCGCCGCCTCGGGACCGTTTTTCCGAATGCGGTAACTTCTTACCGAGCCTCCGATTACCGAGTGCGGATCCTGAGCAACTTGGGCAAAGAGACAAGGGGCTAGGATTTATTTTTGGCAATAATGTGGTCACTGACCTTGTATGCAGACATGTCGATCATAGGTTTACTGTGAGATGCGCACTCCATCATGATCCCACCCTTTGCCTAAACATTGTTGTCATGATTATCAAACAAAAAGGCTAGTGCAATGAATGGGTTGTTCCTCGGGACAGATGCGTTATTCCGACTCTTGTTGAGTTCGGCTTGTATGACGGAGTAGTCGTGAGCAGTCCATCACGAGCCTGCTTCTGCAGTTGTCATGTATGCATGACTCGCGAGCAACGCCCGGGCTTCGGGCTTGCTGGTCCACGGTAAGTAAGGCTTCATCCGCAAGCTTAAGTCACGCAGACGTTACAACGTCGGTCGGCTCCTATATTCAAATGGGCAGAAATTAAAGTCGGATCCTGTTGAGCGATGTCACCTCAGATCAAGTTTGGGCGCATCGAGTTTCTTCCAGTATGCATATGTAGATGTATCTGTATATGTATAGAGACGAAAGATAACAAGTGCTTTCCGCAATACCACTCTTTGCTTTGCCGAGGCGGTTCATGTTGACCTCTGGCCACCTCTAATGGGTCGATTTCATTGGGGCATAGCGAGTGTATTGAGTGAACTGATGCCTCTAGCCTACTATGGCTTAACCTATGGACTTATAAATGATGCGAGATTTCCGGGATCCCTGGTCACCTAGCCACGATGCCACGTAGCCATACACGTACAAGTTTCGGGTCGTTTGGCGCATGACTAATGCCCATGTCCCACGGGTTGACGGTTAACCTAATCTACCGAGACCAACATCTCGCATAGACTTGTAGAGACTGGCCAGCCTCTCAAAAGACTCCTTCAACGCCCATGGAGGCATCCTCTTGCCCCTCTCATCATCTTCCGGCCACGTCTTGACCAGCGAGGAGGACAACATGTCTAGGTTTCGTGCACCTTGGCCAGCTCGGTACGTCGGAAACGAAAAGACATACACGAATGGTCGACGTACTCGGCTTCGGTCTCGCTGTGCCGGTATTAGTCGACGCCGACAATGTCGAACATATCCCAGTCCACTTGTTCCCAGCTTCTTGCCGAGTACGTCACGCGACACGTGGAAGACGGGCCGTATGACGTCCAGGAACCATCGAAGCGTATAGTTGAGCTTCGCGGAAGCCTTGCCGAGCGGGATCAGCTGCACTAGCTTGGCCCATGCTAGCCATCCAACCGACACGTTTCATGAGCGTCTTCCCTGAGGAGATTCCCTCGTTGAAGATGGTGAACTCGCACTGCGCGACGAAAACCATGTCCACGCCCTCCGCCTCGAGCTCTTTCCCGCAGCCTGAGCAGCTTCAGCAAGGTACCTTTGCACTTCGTCGGCCGGCGAATGCATCTTGCACGGATTGAAGAGAACAGCGAGGCCCAAGGCTTGAGCGACCCGAGCGGCGGTGACAAGACGGGTCTCCGTCCCGGCGTTAGCGCTCCGGAATCTGGTCTCCGGGGACCGGGACCCACTCTATCTCCGTGTGTTCCGCATCCCGGCCGGAATATTCGATACTTCTTGCTTGTCGGCCTGATGTCTTCTTCCTAGCTGGCTTCTTAGCTTATAAGCCATCTGCCCCGAGGAAAGGCCATACAAGAAGCCTCTTCGTTGATCGGGCTGGCCTCCATCACCAAGAAGGGGGTGAGGGGGTTCTCTGCCGACACATTGCCTCGTGGTGGGTAGCGCATTGCGAGGCACGATAGTCCACGGGTTAATTCCAATAAATACAAGAAACGACGGTCGCTCTTCATTGTTGACGTCGCCACAGATTACTCCAAACATCAGCGCATCAGTGTCTCTCGAGCATCCTCAACAACACCCGAAAAAGGAAGTCAAACCTCTCCATCCTTTACAGCTCTCTACCCTCACCATGAAGACCAACCATTTTCTGATCATTCTGTCGCTCATGACGCCTCGTATCTTGGGACTTCTTGACAAGGAGCCCACAGCGACCTCGACATTGACCTCGACATCTACTTCTGCATGGGATACGGCAACCAACTCGACGACAACGATGACGACGACAGCAACCACGATTCACAAGTCAGGGGGTAATATTAATTTAAAAGAGACAGACGGATACTTGGGGTATATATCTCTTGGGAATATATCTATATACGCCTAGGAGGTATTAAGCATATCTTTAGACTTACACGCTCTTTTTTGGTCTCTGAATAACAACACGAACAATTCGATACGTAAGGGACAGAAAACTCAGCCAAACTGCACTTCGAGCATCTCAGTCTCTAGCGGGAAAGCATAAACGAGACGAGGAGGAAAGCTGGGGGCATGTTGAGATAAATGGAATTGGTTTGATTGCCAATGTATTTTGAAAATCTTGCCACTCCTTGTCAACTCCTCGGTAGTCACTCGGAAAGAATACTAGCGACTTGAGCACAAAGACTACCCACATGCTATATAAATGGCCTGACGTAGTAATGTGTCGTGAGGCCTTACAGCCCACAGTTACCAACCGGTAATTGTGGTTCCACTTTTACCTTGGGACATAATGCATCACAACTTTTTTCTCGTCACAGAACCGCTTCTTCATTGACGATTCCTGAAGACTCGTATTCTTCAGCTACCGTAGGTTTAGCTTGGATTTTCGTAAACTAATTAGTCGTAAACTAGGAAATTGGCCCGGAACCAGTCTTGGTCCATGTCTTCGTCCGAGTCAGACCAATCAAACGACGAGACATAATGCCTGCTGAACTCGTCGAACTCGTTCGGAATGGCATTGGAACCCGCCGCGTGCGGAGACTTTGAGATCAAGTAGGCAAAGGCATCTTTGTTGGACCACGATACCCGGCACCACCCGCCTGAGCAGTCGGGGTTCCAAGTTTTCTGGACGTAGGCCATGGCCCTCAGTGTGTCCTTGTTCGCCATGTCGGTATACACTATCAGACTGTCAGACGAGACTCGAAAGTATAATAAAGGGAGGTGCCACTTGCCAATGTGACGCAGATGCTTAACGGCGTATTTCGAGTAATCCCTCCAGAAAGCGACGGTGACTTCCCTCGCCTTGACGCGTCGATTCTTGGGGTTAAACTGGTCGGCATATTTACGGTACAGCGTTTCGGTCTCGTCGTCAACACGAGCTTGCATGACAAAGTCGTTGCCATGAACGACCTCCATCCAGTTTCCGTCGTCGGTCACCTTGACGTCGCAACCCAGATCACTCAGCGACGGCACCGGCCTGAGGGCTCGAGGAAGCAATCCCCGCAAGTCCGAGCGCCGCGCAGCCCGAGTACGATCAAGTTCGCCTTGTTGGGGTGCTTGTATTGGCGATTGCCGAGTAAGCGAGACGACGAAGCAGAGAAGGATCGCGACGGCTTGTGTGAGGAGAGCCATGATGGGAGATTTGCTGCTCGAGGAATATCGGTGCCGAATGTCAGGCCACAGCAGAGAGGGGGGCACCGGGGGCCCATTGGGTCCCCCATAAGAGAACACCGGCGCCCGGAATAATGGTTATTCCGGGCGGCGAGGCTTAAATACTAGTGTGGAGTAGTAGCTAAGTGGGGGGAAAGATAAGTTTGAATAGTTATATAATATAACGCCTACCTATTCAGAGATCCTATTATTTAGTATAAACTTAGCCTGATATATTTAAATTTCTACTTATTCTTAAGTATACTAACTAGTGGGATTATAATAATATTATATATATAAATTTTCTAAATATAATATATTATTAATAACTTAAGAGAGTTAGATATAGATAGAAAATTAACTTTTATAGTAACTAATAGTAATACTAATAACTCTAGGGAATAGTAACTCCCCCAGAATAATAGTAACTTTTCTGAAGTGGAACTTAATTAATTAATTAAGGAAGAAATAATAAAATTAAGAAAAAAGTAGAAATTAGAGAAGCTGATAGTTTTAAGAAGAGGAGAAAATATAGAAGAGGGGACCACTAGAGATTTTATTATTTCTATTCTAAAGCTTAAGAAATAGAGAGGAAACCTCTTAGTAAAATAGTTTATCCTTATTTATTATAAGGAGAGTAATTAGTTTAACTTTAATAATTTCCTATTTAAACTTAGAAAATAGTTTATTATAATAGAAGATAATTTTATAATAGATAAAAATAAGATTTAGTATACAGACTTATATCTTAGAAATATTACTTCTTACTACTAAATTAAGTAGATCTCTATTATATATAATAATAATATTAAATAAGTTACCTAGTTAGCTATAGAGAAGTAACTTAAGTTAAATATAAATAATATTAATATTAAGATTATTATTATATTTATTTAGTTAGATATTATATAATAGAAAGTTAGCTAAATTTACTAATAGTTTATTAATATTTATAAAGTTATTAAAGCTTAATATCTAGATATTTAGCTAGAGAAGCTCTATATTATTAATATTATTAACTATTTACTACTAAAATTAAAGAGAGTAATTATAACTAGAAGCCTCCTAGTAATTTACTAGAAACTAAATTATACTACTAAATAGATAGAGATTATTAAATAATCTATAAGTGAGTTAATTCTAATAGATTCTACCTATAAGATACTAAAGTAGAGAAGCTACAGACTATTAGTAATATTAATAGTAATTCCTATTAGAGAGATAAATAGTAAATATTAATCCAGAAAACAGTCTACTATTATAACTATATTACTTAAGATTAAGTAAGAAAATACTCTATAGGTTAGAATTATAGCTTCTAGGGAGCTTCTAAAATATTATAATTATAGTAAGATAGATTATATATCTTACTAGTGTAAAGAAGATATATACTATATATATAAAGAACCTAAGTATATAAGAAAACTTTATTACTTAGTAGCAACTGGAGTTAATAGTATTTAAATTCTATAGGATCTGGAGCTCTACTAATACTTTAAAGTTAAAATATTAGTCTATATAGAGAAGAGTTAGAAGAAAAGGAAAATATTTATTAATCTAGAGGCTAATAAGAATATTCTAAATTAGAATATATTATATAATACTAAACTTATAGAGATTAGTAGAAAGTTAGAGATATTAGGTTTCTAGGGGGGAGTAGTATTTAAGTATAGAATATATATTATAGTTATAAAGATTATAGATAACTTCAGTATAATAGGGATAAAATTTTATATATTTTAAGTAAGTAAAATTAGTAAATATAATATTATCTTAAAGATCCTCTAAAATAGAAAAATAAAGTTAAATTTAGAGTAGAGGATTCTAAACTGAATTTATTTCTTAGTTATTAATAATATTAAATTAGTATATAAAGCTAAAGTGATTAATAAAACTAAGAGGTAATCTAAGTGTATATTAGTGATTTTAGCTTTATTAGTATTAATAGAGGGGAAGTAATAAGTTATATAATAGTAACTTAGAGAAGATATAAATAAGGAGAAAGATAGAGATATTTAGTTACTACTAGAATACTGAGAGTAAGTTTATATTTTTAATATAAAGAAGGTAGATATACTAGCAGAAAAGGATATTAATATATATATAATAAAGTTAGAGGAGGGTAAGAAGCTTCTATAGAATCTTATCTACTTTCTTATAGAGGAAAAACTAAAAGAATTATAATAATATTTAATATTAATACTAAAAAAAGAATAAATTAGGATATCTTAAAATTTAATAGGAATATTAATTTTATTTATTCTAAAGAAAGAGAGTAAGCTAAAATTATAAATAGATTATAAAGAAGTTAATAATATTACTATTAAGAATTAAATATTTCTATTTCTTATTAGTAAGATTTTAAACTAACTAGAGGGAGCTTTATAGTTTACTAAGTTAGATCTGAAGGATATATATTATTAAATATTGAAATGGAGTGAGACCCTGGATAGACCTCCATTGAAATGGGGTGGAACAACAACAACGAAAACAAACAAAAGAACCCTACAAAAGAGTGGCTGTAACGGCTACATAGCCGTGGCCGTATAGCTATATCAAAAAGGAAGTGAAAAACGAAGGGAAAAACTGGCCTGAATTGCTGCTGTAACTGGCTTGCTACGCTACGGTTAAATACGTGGCTACGTAGGGCTGTAGCCCTACGTACGGCCAGTGGCCACATAGCCTCTCCGTACGGCCCAGTTGGCCTTATGGCCGCCTATAGCCTCATAGCCCCCAGGCCTATTATAATCCTCCCCATTTTTGAAAGCCTGCGCCCCTGCGCGTTTAAAAATCCAGATAAAAACAAAAACCTAACTAGCCCCATAGGGTAAAAAAAAAGTTGAAAAATAGATTTAAACTATAGCCTTCAGCTATATATACGTACGTATGTAACCTCTTAGCTACGCTATTTATTATTTATACTAGTAAATTACTTTTATATCTATAAATATTATCTCTCCTAGCTGGAGGTCTATTAAAGTTGCTACGTAGGGTATATACTACCCCTGGGGGTATTCTTCCTCCCTAGAGTGGTCTTTCCTTTCAAATTAGGTATTTTTAATATAGTCTTATATATATAATAATTAATAAATTATTATAACTATAGAGCCCTATTTAGTTAGATTTTATTCTTCTTTTTCGTGAGGTTTTAAGAGCCCTAAGGTGGTATATATATAACTGTAATATAACTATAGCCTATATAGCTATAGTTATATATAGTTGTGGTTATATATGGCTGTAGGTTTTGTGAATTAATTAATATAGCTGTAACTATCGTTTTTATGATTTTTAGGGGTTTATTTAAGGGATCTGTAAGATCTATAATATCTGTAGTATCTGTGGGATCTGTAGCTTTTGTGGCTTACGTAGCTATAGTATATATAGCTAGCCTTCTTATTACTTTTATTAATTTTTGACGCTTTTGCTATATATATAACTGTAGCTGTAGCTTACGAAAACTGTAGTATCTATATAACTATAGCTTCCGTATGATCTATAGTATCTATAGGATCTGTAGCTTTTATAGTTTATATAGCTATTAAATAAATAGTTATATTTAAATGTAGTTAACAGCATTAGTCTGCAAATAGGTTAGTTAGTCTATTAGCCTAGTAGTAAGTCCGTTTAAATAGTATAGAAGTATTTACTTATTATAACCTAAAAGGAAATAATAAGTATAAATTCTGGATAGACCTCTATTAAAATGGGGTGTGATTCTAGATAGATCTCTATTAAAGTGGGGTGGAATAATAATAATAAAAATAAATAAAAAAACCCTATAAAAGAGTAGCTATAATAGCTATATAGCTGTAGCTGTATAGCTATATCAAAAAGGGAGTGAAAAACGAAGGAAAAAACTAGCCTGAATTACTACTGTAACTAGCTTACTACGCTACAGTTAAATATGTAGCTACATAGAGCTGTAGCCTTACGTACAGCTAGTAGCTACGTAGCCTCTCTGTATAGCCCAGTTGGCCTCATAGCCACCTATAGCCTCATGGCCCCCAGGCCCATTACAATCCTCCCTATTTTTGAAAGCCTGCGCCCCCACATATTCAAAAATCCAGATAAAAACAAAAACCTAACCAGCCCTACAGGGTAAAAAAAAGTCGAAAAACGGATTTAAACCATAACCCTCAGCTATATGTATATATATATATAACCCCTTAGCTACGCTATTTATCGTTTATACTAATAAACCACTTTCATATCTATAAGTATTACCTCCCCTGGCTGGAAGTCTATTAAAGTTGCTATATAGAGTATATATCACCCCTAGGGGTATTCTTCCTCCCTAGAGTAGTCTTTCCTTTTAAACTAGGTATTTTTGATATGATCTTATATATATAATAATTGATAAATTATTATAACTATAGAGCCTTATTCAGTTAGGTTTCATTCTTCTTTTTCGTGAGGCCTTAAGGATCCTAAAGTAGTATATATATAGCTATAATATAGCTATAACCTATATAGCTATAACTATATACAGTTATAGCTATATATAGCTATAGGTTTTATAAATTGATTAATATAACTGTAACTATCGTTTTTATGATTTTTAGGGGTTTATTTGAGGGATCTATAAGATCTCTAATATCTATAGTATCTGTGGGATCTATAGCTTTTATAGCCTATATAGCTATAGTATATATAGCTAGCCCTCTTGTTACTTTTATTGATTTTCGATACTTTTACCGTACGTATAGCTATAGCTGTAGCCTACGAAAGCTATAGTATCTATATAGCTATAGCCTCCGTATGATCTATAGTATCCGTGGGATCTGTAGCTTTCGTGGCCTATGTAGCTATTAAATAAACAGTCGTATTTAAATGTAATTAACAGTATTAGTCTGCAAATAGGTTAGTTAGTTTATTAGCCTAGCAGCAGGTCCATTTAAATAGTATAGAAATATTTACCTATTACAACCTAAAAGGAAGTAATAGGTATAAATTCTGGATGGACCTCTATTGAAATAGGGTGAGACTCTGGATGGACCTCTATTGAAGTGGGGTGGAATAATAATAACAAAAACAAACAAAAGAACCCTACAAAAGAGTGGCTGTAACGGCTATATAGCTGTAGCTGTATAGCTATATCAAAAAGGGAGTGAAAAATGAAGGAAAAAACTAGCCTGAATTGCTGCTGTAACTAGCTTGCTACGCTACGGTTAAATATGTAGCTACGTAAGGCTGTAGCCCTACGTACGGCCAGTGGCTACGTAGCCTCTCCGTACGGCCTAGTTAGCCTCATGGCCACCTATAGCCTCATAGCCTCCAGGCCTATCAGAATATATATATAAGAGAGAGATAAATAAAAGATAGTATTTAGAATATAATATAGATATTTTAAGTATTAAGTTATATTATTTAGGTTTATTAATATTTTAGTAATCTTTTAGGTGTATATTAATCATATTCTAGTGGGTTTTATAAATATTATCTATATTATTTACCTAGATAATATTCTAATTTTTATTAAGATAAAGGAGGAGTATATAGAAGTAGTAAAGAAGATATTTAGCTAATTATCTATTATAAGATTTTATATTAATCTAGAGAAATATAAATCTTATATATAAACTATTAAATTTCTAAATTTTATAATCTCTCTTAATAATATTACTATAAAGGAGGAAAAAGTAATAATTATTAAGAAGTAGTTAGTATTTATTAATATTAGAGAGATTTAAATTTTCTTACGATTTATAGAGTTTTATAAGAGATTTATTTAGAGTTATTTTATAGTAAATATTAGATTTACTAATTAACTAATTAAGTAAGTAAAAAGGGAAAATATAATAATCTTTAGGATAATAGAGAATTTTAAGAACCTAAGAGAAAAATTTATTAAGGTTTCTATTTTATATTATTTTAACTTAATCTTACTAATCTAGATAGAAATAAATATTTCAGATTTTACTATAGAAGTAATAATAATCTAATTAGAAGAGGGTAGATAATAACTATTAGTATATTTCTTATAGAAATTAAGGAGAGTAAAATTAAGATATAAAATACTAGAAGTAAATTTACTAACTATCTATAAAATAATATTTATATAGAGATATTATTTTTTATATTCTTAATATAAAATTATTTTTATTACTAATTATTCAGATTATTAATATCTAACTATAAAACTCCAGTTTAATAATAAATAAGTAAAACTCCTATAAAATATATTATTATTTAATTATATTATTAACTACTAACTAGAAAAATAAAATCTAGTTAATAATTTCTCTAGATAATTTAACTACTAACTAATAGAGAGAGAAATTTAGAATATTAAGATAATTTTACTTAAAAACTTTCTAAGTTAGTTTCCAGACTAAATAGTAATAATATCTCTCTAGAGCTAAGGATCTTAAATAAATCCTGAGGATCTTATTCTAGAGAGACTAGAAAGAATATTAAAAGAGGAAATTAGAAAAATATAAAAGGAAGTTACTATAAGGAGAAGAGAGAAATTATAACTAAGAGGTAATAAATAGTCTCTTAATAATAAAGAAAGAGTAAAATTCTAAGTTAAACTAATTATTCTAGATAGTTACTAACTTTAAGTTAATTTACTAATAGTTTTTTATAATAAACTTCTAGGAGGATATTTAGAGGTTACTAAAATACTTAAGAAGTGTTATAGGCTATATCTGGATGTCCAGCTAGGGCTGTACCTAGGTATCTGAAGCTAACCCCCTCACCCGGGTGGAACCTTAGTAGGCTCTATATAGTATTATATATACAGACTTTTATATATACCTATAAAAGTTTCTCTTTTACTCTTTAGTTCTAAATAAATAGTATTTTATGTTACTTTGCGGTTAAATAAACTTAGGTCCAGCTTTTTATATATTTAGAACTTAGTTTTATTTACTATATAGATAATATTAAGTAGAATATAGCTTCCTACTAGTTAAGTATATAATCTAGTTAAGTATAACTCCTAGGATATAATATTATATAATAAGTAACTAACTAACTAATATAAAGAATAATAGAGAGTATTAGAACTCTCCAGGATACTCCTATAAATAGTAATTTTATAAGTAAACTATTTTAATAGTAATTATAATATATTTTAAGCTCTCTCTACTAGAGGATTAATAAGCTTTTATATAAATTAGTAAAATAAGATATTATAGTAGATAGTAACTCCTAAGTAGCTACTATAATAAATATCTCTAATTTATATTAGGATATTTTAGTAATCTCTAGAATAATATCTATTAGGATAATAACTTTTAGGGTTAATAATATTACTATACTTCTACTAGTAGCTAACTACTAAAAAAAATTTCTTCTCTTATTCCTAAAGTTTTTAGGTAAGTAGAAAGAATATTAAGTATAAGCTTAATAGATAAAAATTAAGTTTAAAATTAATTACTATTTCTTTAATAGTAATTAGGAATATTAGTATTTAATTTATTTCTATTTAAATTTTAGTTTTTAGTAGGTAGTTAAAATTTTCTATATAGTAGGAAGGCTAGAGAACTTTTATAACTTAAATAATTTTATAAGTTATTTAGATAAAACTTATCTAGATCCTAATAGTTAACTTTACATTATTATGTAACTATAGAGCTTTAGATAGAAGGAAAATAAATATCTAACTACTTTTCTATCTTGATTTAAAAAAACTCTAGCTAATACTAAAAGGTATATATAGCTAAATATAGTCTAAATCTCCCTACTAGAGATTATTTTATTTTTCTATCTTAAGAAACTATTTATTATAATTAACTTTCCTATAGAGTATAAATTTTAGTTATTTAAGATTTAAAATATAATTTAGAAACTTAAATATATAAAGGGAGTATTAGTATACTACTAACTGCCCCACTAGAGATCTACTATTTATAATATAGAGAGTGATATTATAATAACTAGAATAATTAAGAAGTAATAATAATATTAAAATTTTAATAGTTTCTATTCTATTTCTAAAGAATACTCTAAAGATTACTAAGATACTTACTAATATTTTAAATATAGTAAGAAAAGTTATATCTATAGGAACTATAAAGTCTAAAAATATTAGAAGATTAGTATAAAGATTATAAAGATTATAGTTACTTTAGATTATACTAGGGATAACTAGGGGGATAATACTACTTTACTTAATGATAGTAAAGATTTAGAAAAAGAGTAACTCTAGAGTGAAGTTAAATTTTGAAGCTAACTAAGGTGGAAATAATAAGATAGGGGAAATAATAGGAAAAAGAATAAGTAAGTAACTAATAGTTAGTTACTATTTAGGTTAGAATGAATAGAGATTATTCTATTAATATACTTATTAATATAGATTATAATATTTATATTATTATTAATATTTTCTTTATAAAGAAATCTTACCTCCTATTAGTTAATAAGTTAAAGAGATAGATAAGGAGATATACTATTAAGTTATTACTTAGTAATACCTAGGGGATAATTATTTTAATTTTAGAAGTTAGTAGTTATATATAGAAAATCTATATTTATATTATAGAGAGTTTATAGTTACTCTTATATTTTAGGCGGCTGTAGATAGAAGATAATTATATTATTTATAATACTGGAGTCTAATAGATAATATATAGGAAAAATAGTATAATAATATATTTAGAATATTAAGATAAGTTAGTATAACTTAAGGAGATCTAGTTAGCTTAGCTACTTAATATTAATTTATTTATATTTATCTGTTAGTATACTATATAGTATATTAGTAAGATATTAAGTTCCTACTAAATTATATTTATTAGTTTAGTAGATATTAAGAAAGTATTAACCTTAAAGATAGAGGTAAACCTAAGGAATTATATTTCTATAAATATTTTAAAGGAATTTCTAAATTTTTTCTATCTAAATTTAGTATATTAGCTACTCCCTAGCTAACTAAAAATAGATTATTATATTTTATTAATTCCTAATAATAAGGAATAGGAACTAGATCTCCTATAGGGATCCCTTTATAATATATTATAGGAGGAACGTTTAGTACTTAAGAAAATTCTAGAGGATTTACTTAATAAAGAATTTATTAAAGTAAGTAGCTTCTCTATTAATATTTTAGTTTTCTTTATAAGAAAGTTAGGTAGAGGAATATATTTCTATATAGATTATAGAGCTTTTAATATAACTATAAAGAAGGATTATTATTTCTTCCTCCTTATATTAGAGACTTTTTAGAAAGTTATTATTACCTATTAGTATATTAAGTTTAATATTATTATTATATTCTATAAGATTAGAATTAATAAAGTAGATTAGGAGAAAATAGCTTTTTAGATATTTTATAGCTTCTTTAAATAGATAGTATATTAATAGCTGTTTGTTATAGTTTCTAGATAATTTTATTATAATATATATTAATAATATCTTTATTTATATTAGTAGTTTATAAAAGGAGTCCAAGGAGAAGGTTTATTAGATATTTAGCTACTTTACTAATATAGACTTTAAGTTAGATCCTAAGAATATAAGTTTTTAGTTATTATAGTTAAGTATATTAAGTTTATTATATTAGCTAGAAAGGGTTTCTCTTATAACCTTAAGAAGTTAGAAGTTATTACTAACTAGTTTCCCTCTAGTTTACTAAAGAGTATCTATAGTTTCTTTAGGTTTAAAAATTATTATAAGGTTTTTATATTTTAATATAATATTATTATAAAGTTTTTAAACTATCTAACTTAGAAGTTAGTTTCTTTTAACTGGGGATTAAAATAGTAGGAGGTTTTCTTTACACTAAGATAATTTTTTACTATAAAACTAATCTTATAGATATTTAATCCTAATACTTTAATAATAATAGAAATAGACTATTTAAAGTATACTCTGGGAGGTATATTAACTTAAGATAATAAGGTTAGAGTGAGGTATCTAGTAGCTTTTTATTTTCAATATCTAATTTTTATAGAGTTTAATTACTTAATCTATAATAAGAAGCTTCTTATAATATTAGCTTATTTATTAATATAAAAGATAAAGCTATAGAGTATTAGGAAGTTTAAAATCCTTATTAATTATAAGGGCTTTAAGTTTTTTATAAAGAAATAATAGTTTATAGAGAGGTAGAGCTAGGAGGTAGAGAAGTTATCTTAATATAATTTGTATTTTAAGTATTAGCTAGGTATCTAAATAGTAGCTTCTAATATTCTCTCCTAGAGGGAATAGGATATTTCTAAAAAGTAGGATAATAAAAAGTAATAAGAATAGGTAATATAGGTTATCCTGAATACTATTATCCCTATAAAGCTTTAGATAGAATATATAAATATTATTAGTATTTAGGTTTTTAAAAGAAGATTAAATCTATAAGAAATATAGAATTATATTACTAAGAGAGACTTTTTATATTAATAGATTTTTATAGTAGCTTAGTAGGGAGAATATAACTTTCTTTTTAACCTCTATATTAAGATCTAGATTACTAAATATACTATTAATATATTAAGATAATTTACTTTTAGAGAGAAGTTTTAGATATTAGGTAGTAAAGAAAATAATAGCCTCCTTAATAAGTTTAGAATTAAGTTAGTATAGAAGTTATATAACTTCTTCTCTATAAGCTACTTAGAATGTAATAATATACTAGAAATTATAAACTAATAGTTTTACTAGTCTGGATAGTTATAGAGTATCTACTAATTTACATATAATTATAATATATATAGAAGTATTTATATTTAGAGGTAAGTTAAGAAGGGATTCCTAAAGTTTCTATTAATATCTAACTAATTACATTTTAATTTATTAATAGATTTTATTACTAACTTACTTTCTATAAAAAAATAAGGTAGTTATTACTTCTAGGTTATTATTAATTAACTAGATAAAACTTCTATATTAGAGGAGATAAATATAATAGAGATAGAGGTATATATTTAGTAGTTCCTTAGTTACTATTATAAATTCTATAGAATATTATACTCTATTATAAGTAATAGAGAATCTAACTAAATAAATTACTTCTAGAAAAAGTTCTACAGATTAATAGATATTATATACTTATTAAGTACTAGTTACTACTTACAGACTAATAAGATTATAAAATAGTATAACTAGGAGATCTAAATAGTTTTAAAGATATTTACCTATTAGTTTCAGGATAACTAAAGTAATTTACTATTTATTATATAGTTAGCTCTCTATAATTAGTAGTATAGTATAATAGGGATTATATCTTTCTTTATAGATTATAAATATTATATTAACTTTATTCTAATTACTAAGGAGTATATAGAATTACCTAATAATAGTGAGGCTGTAATTTACTAGTTAGTTAAGAGAATATAATTAATAATAATATATATCTATATAGAGATAGTTACTATTTAGTAGAAGTTAGAAACTTAGGTAAATAAAATTTAATCTCCTATAGATTAATATTAAGTTAATAATAAGATATAGTTAAATATATCTAACTATAAGTTACTAAAACTAAGCTAAAAGCTAACCTAACTATATTATAAGTATATAATAGTAAAGATCCTTTTACTATATATTATAAAGTTAGATATTTTAGAGTTTATTTACTTATAGTTCTATATAAATTTACTCTAGAAAGTTACTATTGATCTACTATCTAAGTAAATTATAATTAATAGCTAATTACTACTATTAATAGATAATAATAGGAAGGTTAAATAACTAGTTAAAAATATTCTTACTATAAGGATATATTAGGTAGAGAGAGGATACTAATAAGAAGTTCTTATTAAATAGGAAGGATATATAAACTTTATATAGAAACTTATTAATATTATTATAGATATAATAGCTTTAAAGTAGTATAAAGTAATATATAGACTAATTATAGATAATAATAGAAACTTAATTTATAGCCTCTAACTGGGTGGCAGCTGGGGAGGAGGGAGGTAATATTATAAACTATATCTAGATATCCAGCTAGAGCTATATCTAGGTATCTAAAGTTAACTCCCTCGCTCGGGTGGAGCCCCAGTAGGTTCTATATAGCACTATATATACAGACTTTTCCATATACCTATAAAAGCTTCTCTTTTACTCCTAAGTTCTAAATAAACAGTATTTTACGCCACTTTCCAGTTAAATAAACTTAAGTTCAGCCCTTTATAAGAAATTAGGTTAAATATATTAGTAGAAGTTAATAAGAAAAAATATTATAGAATATATATCCTAATATATAGTATACTAAAAATTAAAATCTAAATATTATTTTCTATATAATATATTAATATCTCTATTAGTATTTAATAGTTTATAGTAATATATTAATATAAATTTTATTACTAAATTATTTAAGTTAATAAAGTTCTTAGGAAAAAACTATAATAATATTCTAGTAGTCATTAACTAATTTACTAAATATACTTTCTATTTACTAACTAGAGAGTTCTTAATAGTAAATAAATTAGTAACTTTACTAGTAAATCATATTCTCCTAAAATATAGAGTTTCTTAGATTATTATATTAGATTAAAAATTACTATTTATAAGTAGATTTTAGATATTTATTATCTATTTATTAATTATTAAGTAGAAACTAAATATAATATATTACCTCTAAATGGATAGTTAAATAGAATATTAAAATTAAAATATAGAATACTTCCTAAAAGTAGTAATTAATTTTAATTAGAATAACTAAGTAAAATAGTTACTTATAATTAAGTTTATCTATAATATTTCTATTTATAATATTATTAAAATAATATTAATAGATATCTTAATAGGCTATTTACTAATAGAATCTTATAATAATATCCCAGAGGAAGTTAAATTTAAAATTATTCTGATAGTAGAGAAGAAAATAAGATATTTTTAGTTATATTATAAGTAGCTTAAAGTTCTACTAGAGGAGGTAAATAAGGAATATATAAAGCAATATAATAAGAGAAAAAGGTAGTTAGATTTTAAAATTAGTAATTATATATTACTATCTATTAAAAATATTAAGTAAAAGTAACTAACTAAGAAACTATCCAATAAATACCTAAAACTATTTAGAATAATATAGATAATTAATAGGGAATAAGTATTTAAATTTAATCTTAAAAAAAGATATTAAATTTATAATATCTTCTCTCTATTCTAGTTAGAGAAATATAGAGGAGAATTATTAGAATCTTAAGTAGTTTCTATTAAAAATTTAGAAGATAATATATATAAAGTTAATTATATTATAGATTATAAAAGATCTTAAAAAAATTAATAGTATTTAGTTAAGTAGAAGAAATATAGAATAAAGGAAAATTTACAAGAATTTTAATATTATATCTTAAAGAAGTTAAAATTTAAATATAAAGTAAATATCTAGAATCTTACTAGTAAATTATAAGAGAAATAATAAAGTTAAATTATCAGTAAGATAAAATTAAGAAATTTATATTAAGTTTGAAAGCTAGAGAAAAATAAAATAAACCTAAAAATAGTAACTAAATTCTAAAGGGAATATAAATATAGAGTATTAGGAGGAAGGTAGGAGGAAACTAAATTAAGTAACTTTATTATTATTATTATTTCTATTAATATTATTATTATTATTTCTATTAATATTATTATTATTATTATTATTATCTTTCTTATTAGAATACTTAGGAGAAAGTAAATAGAAATTAAGATTATTAGTATATTATAATAAGAATATTAAGAGAGAGAGAGTTACTAGAGGGATACTGGGGGGGGAAAAAGATATTAATAATATAAGAATAAGTTAAAAATTATTCTAGAAAAGTAATCTAGAGGCTTATAAGGATAATAATCTAGATCTTAATAATATAGATTTATATTTTCTATATTAAGTAAAAAATAGTAATAATCTGGAAGTTTCACTCTAAAAAGTAATTTTATTATAAAATAGTAGAAATTATAATTTTAGTAATTATAATTTAGTATTTATAAGTTAGTTACTTAATCTCCTTATGTTTAGTTTCATATTTAATATTAAACTTATTAATATAGGAAATTTTAGTTTAGAGAGTTTTCTTAGTTATAATTTATATCTTAATAAATTTCTCCTATAGAATTAGTTAGTAGGAGAATATTAGATGTTAGAAATATAAAGAATTACTTTAATTTTATAAATAATAGTAAAAAGATTAGATTTTAATAAGAAATTATTAAAAAGATAATAGAGGATTAGAGTAGAGAAGGTAGTAATATAAGTAACTTAGGAAATATTAAAAAGAAATTCTTAGCTATAAAAATAGTTTATAAGAGCGAAGATAAAAATATATTAGAATATACTTCTTATTATATATAATAATATAATAAGAATACTTATTATTAGTATCTAAGATAATTAGAATAATAAGAATAAAGAAGCTATAGAAACTTACTAGTAGTTTTATAGTAGAAATGGGATATTAAAATAGAATCTTAAAGATTCTAACTAACTAAGAGATAGAGATAATAATAATAGGGAATAGAATATATAAAATTAAAATTATTATTATTATTAAAGTTATTAGTAAGTAGCTATTTATAAATAATATAAGAAAATTGAGTTACTTTTTTTTTAAAGTAGGAAGAGTGTAAAGAGCTGGACCTAAGCTTATTTAACTAGAAAGTAACGTAAAATACTATTTATTTAGAACTAAAGAGTAAAAGAGAAGCTTTTATAAATATATGGAAAAGTCTATATATATAATATTATATAGAGCCTACTAGGGCTCCATCCGGATAAGGAGGTTAACTTTAGATACCTAAGTATAGCCTTAGCTGGATATCTAGGTATAGCCTATAATATTACCTCCCTCCTCCCCAGCTGCCGCCTGGTTAGGAGCTGTAGGCTAGGTCTTTATTATTATCTGCAATTAGCCTATATATCACCTTATACTGCTTTAGAGCTACTATATCCGTAATAGTATTAATAGGCTCCTATATAGGGTTTATATATCCTTCCTATTTAATAAAAGCTTCTTATTAGTATTCTCTCCCTACCTAATATATCCTTACAGTAAGAATATTTTTAACTAGCTATTTAACCTCCTTATTATTATCCACTAGTAATAGTAGCTAGCTATTAATTATAATCTATCTAAATAGTAAATTAGTAGTAGCTCTCTAAAGTAAATCTAGATAAAACTATAAATAAATAGATTTTAAAGTATCTAGCTTTATAATATATAGTAAAAAAACCTTCACTATTATATATTTATAATGTAGCTAAGCTAGCTTTCAGTTTAGTTTTAGTAACTTATAGTTAAATATATTTAATTATACTTTATTACTAACTTAATATTAATCTATAGGAAATTAGATCTTATTTACTTAAGTTTCTAACCTCTACTAAATAGTAGCTATTTCTATATAAATATATATTATTACTAACTATATTTTATTAACTAGCTAATAAGTTATAATCTCATTATTACTAAGTAGTTTTATATACTCTTTAGTAACTAAAATAAAGTTAATATAATATTTATAATCTATAAAAAAAATATAATTCTTATTATATTATACTACTAATTACAAAAAACTAACTATATAATAAATAGTAGGTTATCTTAATTATCCCAAGACTAATAGGTAAATATCCTTAAAACTAGTTAAATCTCTTAGTTATATTATTTTATAATCCTATTAGTCTGTAAGTAGTAATTAATACTTAATTGATATATAATATCTATTAACTTATAGAATTCCTTCTAGAAGTAACTTACTTAGTTAGATTCTCTATTACTTATAATAAAATATAATATTCTATAGAACTTATAATAGTAACTAAGAAACTACTAAATATACACTTCTACCTCTATTATATCTATCTCCTCTAATATAGAAACTTTACCTAGTTAATTAATAATAACCTAAAGATAATAGCTACCTTATTTTTTTATAAAAAGTAAGTTAGTAATAAAATCTATTAATAAATTAGAATATAACTAATTAAATATTAGTAGAAACTTCAGAAATTCCTTCTTAGTTTACCTTTAGATATAAATACTTCTATATATATTGTAATTATATATAAATTAGTAGATATTTTATAACTATCCAGACTAGTAAAACTATTAGCTTATAATCTTTAGTATACTATTATATCCTAAGTAACCTATAGGGGAGAAGTTATATAACTTCTATATTAACTTAATCCTAAATTTATTAGGGAAACTATTACTCTCTTTACTACTTAATATTTAAAACCTCTCTCTAAACATAAACTATTTTAGTATATTAATAGTATACTTAATAATCTAAATTTTAATATAGAAATTAAAAAAAAACTATATTTTCCCTACTAAACTATTATAAAAATCTATTAGTATAAAAAATCTCTCTTAGTAATATAATTTTATATTTCTTATAAATCTAATTTTCCTTTAAAGACCTAAATACTAATAACATCTATATATTCTACCTAAAGCTTTATAAGGATAGTAATATTTAGGATAATCTATATTACTTATCTTTATTACTTCTTATTATTTTACTTTTTAAAAGTATTTTATTCCCTCTAAGAGAAAGTATTAAAAGCTACTACCTAGATATCCAGCTAATATTTAAGATAAAAATTATACTAAAATAACTTCTCTACTTATTAATTCTACCTCTTTATAAGCTATGATTTCTTTATAAAATACTTAAAACTCTTATAGTTAGTAAGGATTTTAAATTTCCTAATACTTTATAGTTTTACTCTCTATACTTATAAATAAGCTATTATCATAAAAAACTTCTTATTATAGATTAAGTAATTAAACTCTATAGAAGTTAGATATTAGAAATAGAAAATTATTAAATACCTCACTCTAACTTTATTATCTTAAATTAATATACCTCCCAGAGTATACTCTAAATAGTCTATCTCTATTATTATAAGAATATTAAAGTTAAATATCTATTAAATGAATTCTATAGTAAAAAATTATTTTAGTATAAGGAAAATCTCCTACTATTTTAATCTCCAGTTAAAAAAAACTAACTTCTAAATTAAGTAGTTTAAGAGCTTTATAATAATATTATACTAAAATATAAAAACCTTATAATAATTTATAAACTTAAAGAAACTATAGATATCTTTTAGTAAGCTAGAGGAAAATTAGTTAGTAATAGTTTCTAACTTCTTAAGATTATAAGAGAAACTCTTTCTAGTTAATATAATAAACTTAATATACTTAATTATAGTAACTAAAAACTTATACTTCTTAGGATCTAATTTAAAATCTATATTAATAAAGTAGCTAAGTACCTAGTAGACTTTCTCTTTATATTCTTTTTGTAAGCTACTAATATAAATAAGAATATTATTAATATATATTATAATAAAATTATCTAGAAACTATTATAAGTAGCTATTAATAT